>VZSE01015551.1:165376-243940 GCA_013398275.1 Promerops cafer
CCGGGGTGGAGCGAGGGACTGGGGAGGACTGGGGGGGGACTGGGGGGAAACTGGGGGAATGTGGAGGCTGGGGGAAAGGCGGGACTGGGGGGAAATTGGGGAATTGGAGTGGACTGAGGCAGACTGGAGGAGCTGGGATGGAGCTGGGATGGACGGGGGGGAAAGGGAGGAACTGGGGCAGACTAAGGCGGGGGAGGACCAAAGGGATTGTGCCCATCCACGGGTCAGGTGGGAAGACTGGGCTCGTCTGGGGGATGCTGAGGGACCAGCAGTGAGCTCAGGTGAAATTGAGAGGGCTGGAAAACGAAGGAGGACTGCAAAGGGCTGGGATAGCCTGAGGATGTGGCTGGAATAGACATGAGAGTACTGGGATGCACTGAGGCATCTGTGGGGATTGGGAACAACATGGAATGAGGAAACGGGGTACCAGGAGCCCCTGTCCAGGCTGGACAGCCCCTCGGTCCGGCCCCACAGCCCCTCTCACCTCTCCCTTGCAGGATCGTCCCCCCAGTGCCGATGGCCACGCTCCGGACGCCGCCCCGGGGCAGGGCAGCCAGTGCGACAGCCCCAAGCAGCCAGCGGGGCAGGAGAGCCCGACGCTCCCGGTGCCCTCTGCCGTGAAGGTAATGCCGGTGCCTCTAGGCTCCCAGGAGAGGAACCAGCCCAGGGCATCCAAGCCTGAAGTGCCCATGTGCTGCACCCCAAATGTGTGGCAGCTCTGGGTGTCTGGCCTTAAAGGCTTTGAATAATTCAGGCAGACAACCTTGTGTTAAAAACTAATTTAATTTATTGTAACGGTACAAGATACAGCAATACACCTTGCTAGAGGCAATTGCCTGAGTCCTGCACTGAAAACACCTCCTGGGGCTGGGAGCAGGAGGAGATACAAGGCCACACTGGAGTGCCTGCCAGGCAGGGAGGGTCGTTCTCCATTTAATGTGCTCTCCAGCACAGCTGAGATGGGACGCAGTGCCAAGGGAGTCCCCTGCATCCAAGCTCAGCAGGTCTTGGAGCTGCAGTGCCAAGGTGCCAGCAGGAGCTGCCTTTGTTCTGTCCCAGGCCTCTGAGGTCCCATGGGGATGACAGGAGCTCTTCTCACACCTAATTCCTTTCCTTCTTGGCCCAACAGTCCAAATCATCCAGTGACAGCAAGAACCGTCACAAAAAGCCCAAAGACACCAAGCCCAAAGTGAAGAAGCTCAAGTACCACCAGTACATCCCTCCAGACCAGAAAGCAGAGAAGTCCCCTCCACCCATGGATTCTGCATATGCCAGACTGCTCCAGCAGCAGCAGCTCTTCCTGCAGCTCCAGATCCTCAGCCAGCAGCAGCAGCAGCAGCAGCAGCAGCAGCACTTCAGCTATCCTGGGATGCACCAAGGACAGCTAAAGTGAGTGGCACTGTGCCAGCAGCAGGACTTAGTCCTGTCTCTCTCCAGACTTTCCCCTCTGTATCCATTTGTGCCAGAGCAAGGGGATAGAGGTACACCACTGAAACAGAAAAGCTTGTGGACAGCACAGACTCCTTCCAAGCCATTCTGGCTTTGCATACTGGCCGGGGCACCTGTGACCTGCTGGTGGGACACCTGCAGTCTCCTACAGCCCAGCCTGGTTTTCCTTGGCCATCCTGAAGTCTCCTATAGGAGACAGCAGACCCAAGGGAGCAGAGGGATGGGATGCTGGGCACAAAGACCCTGGGGGAACAGACAAGTTACCCCAAATCTCCTTTGTTATTTCAGGCAATCAAATGAGCAAATGGTCAAAAGTTCAAATTCTTCATCAACTTCTGGCAACAACACCCCTCTTTCTCCAGTGAAAACCACCTTTTCAGGCCAGACTTGTGTCTCATCTATCAAGCCAGGCCCTCTGCCATCCAACCTGGATGATCTCAAAGTGAGTGCAAACTTTGTCACTGCAGGAACAGAATGTCACAAGCTGAGTGTGCTGTGCTGCCTCTGAGTGTGTCAGGGGAGTGCCATAGGCTGGGAGGGGCTGAGTTACAGGTCAGCACACCTGAACCCCCATGCTCTGAGCCACCCAGGAGTACAGAACAGCACCCTGGGGAAGGGCTTGGTCACTGGGGAGGTTCTGAACGTGAGGGCTTGCTGCTCTGCAGGTGGTGAGGGGTGCACTGCTCTAGCCTGTGTATCAGCAAACCAAAGGTATAACCTGGGGAGGCTGCAGATCAGGCTAAAGGATGATCTGAGCTGCTGCTCCTGCAGCTCCTGGCTCCTCCATATGTGGTTTTATGGTGGGCATCGTGGATGCTCTGACAGCCAGAGGCCAGTAGGGCAGCATGTCCCCCTCCTTAGTGACTCAGCTCTTCAGCCAGGCCAGCTCAGCTCTGCATGAGCAGATACCTCCTGCTACATGCACTGTTTTGAGCACCTCTCATGTAGGCAAGAAAGGGCACAGGGGAGAATCCCTCCTATCAGCTATTCTTTTATACTTTGCTAATGGACCCTCAGTCATGGGGAAGGCCAAATCCTTCTAGGAGCAGAGACCTGGGGGCAGCCCTAAGGTAGAAGCAGCATGAGTTTGCCCTAGCTCAGGTGACTGAATAATGTGCCTGAGCATAGAGCATGTGGCTCCAAGGTGTCACAGTCTGAGCCATCAGCTGGCTCCTGGTCTGTGTTAAAGTCCTCTGCTCATGGAGAAATATACTGCTAGGAAGAGAATCCTGAGTTGCTTCCCTGACCCAAGGACCACTGCTGCTTCATGGAGAGCAGTCACGGTTCTTGGAGGAAGGAGGAAGGTTTTCCTGTTAGGAAAGGTTGAGGTTCTGCAGGATGTGCGTGGTGACTGTGGTGACTGCAGGTGAGACAGGGAGCAGCTGGGAGGTCAGAGCTTTAAAGCTGGAAGCTGCGAGCCTGTGATCTGGGACTCCTTGTTAGAAGCACTGGGTTTCTAAAGGGCTTATCTGCCATGGAGACTGATCACGGGTGACTTTTCCTTCCAGGTGTCAGAGCTGAGGCAGCAGCTCCGAATACGAGGCCTGCCTGTGTCGGGCACCAAAACAGCGCTGATGGAGCGGCTGCGGCCCTTCCAGGAGTGCAGCAGCAGCACGGTGCCAAACTTCAGTGAGATCACCACCGTCACCTTCCCAGTCACTCCAACAAGCACCCTGTCCAGTTACCAGTCACAGTCCTCCAGCAGCATGTTATCAAACGGCTTCTATCACTTTGGCAGCACCAGCTCCACCCCACCCATCTCGCCCGCCTCCTCTGACCTCTCTGTGAGCGGCTCTTTGCCAGACACCTTCAACGACGGGCCCATGTCTTCTCCACAGTTCGGCCTCCAGCCCTCGCCGGTTCATGGCAGCGCTGAGGAAAGCCTCATGAGCAGCATGAATGGAGGGAGCATCCAGCTGGAACTGGAAGGAATAGACACAGAGAAGGACAAGATGCTGGTGGAGAAGCAGAAGGTCATCAATGAACTGACGTGGAAGCTGCAGCAAGAGCAGAGGCAGGTGGAAGAGCTGCGGATGCAGCTCCAGAAGCGAAAGAGAAGCAATGGCCTTGAGGAGAAGCAGCAGCCTGCTCAGCATTTCTTTGGTGTCCCCATCAAGCAAGAAAACACCGTGTCCAGCTGTCCATTTGCATCCAAACAAATGGCCCTGAAAGGCCAGGCCGGCAGCTCGGATAAGCTGAGTAACTGTGGGGTACCGCAGGTG
This sequence comes from Promerops cafer, assembly GCA_013398275.1. Taxonomy (NCBI): domain Eukaryota; kingdom Metazoa; phylum Chordata; class Aves; order Passeriformes; family Nectariniidae; genus Promerops; species Promerops cafer. The sequence continues at coordinate 169,048 of VZSE01015551.1, forward strand.
CCCCACATTGTAAATAGCCACTGCTTGGAGCCCGCAGGGCAGAGCACCATCACCTCCTCGACATTCCTGAGCCCGCAGTGCTCCCCCCAGCACTCTCCCCTGGGGGCTGCAAAGAGCCCCCAGCACATCAGCCTGCCACCGTCCCCCAACAGCCACTACCTGCTCCCGGTGTCCCCCGAGGGCCGCAGCGGGTCCCCGCCGGGCAGCAGCTGCCTCCGCACAGCGCCGGTGAGTGCCAGCCCACGCCCCCAGGGGTCACACCCACCCGGGGGAGGCCTTTCCTCTAGGCTCAGGCTGCTGGCAGCACGTGGGGCTGCTTGGAAGGGCAGAAAGCATCCCAGATGGACAGTGGGTTGGAAGCTGATAGCACTGCAGGGTTCTTTGCAGGGTTTCTTCTGGGGAGCCCTCCCATCGCAGCCAGTTGCCCTGGAGGGGCCACAGCACAGCTCTCATGCCCCATGGAGCCCTGGCACAGCTCCCCTCTTCCCCAGGGGACCCCAGCACAGCTGTCTGTGCCCCTAGGTGAGCACTGGCAAAGCTGCCCGTGTCTTGGGAGAGTCCTGGCAGAGCATTCTCTGCCCTGGGGAGCCCTGGCACAGTTCCCTCTGCCCTGGGGAGCCCTGGCACAGCTCTCTCTGCCCCTGGAGGAGTCCTGGCAAGCTCCCTCTTCCCTGGAGGAGCATTGGCACAGCTTCTTCTACCCTAAAAGAGCCCAAACCCAGCTGCTTCTCCCCTCAGGGGGAGTCCTGGCACAGCTTGCTCTGCCCTTGGGGGAGTCCTGGCACAGCTGCCCATGCCCCATGGAGCCCTGGCACAGCTCTATACACAGCAGGAAGGCACCAGCTCCTGGGAGAGCCCTGGCACAGTTCCTACACCCCTGAAGACCCCGCTGCAGGGCTGCAGGGCTTTCCAGCATCTTGCCAAGCCATTGTGGCTCCCAGCAGTGTGTGAGGGATTTTCACCACTGAGTTGGAGGAGAGCAGTTGCCCCGGGGAAGCCTTTTCTCAGGAAGCTGGAGCAGGGCTGGCAGTTGAGGTCTGCAGTCAGAGAGAGCTGATGCCTCCCCACCAGGCCACCAGCCCAGCAGAGAGTTGTCCTCAGCAGCCACCACTCCTCACTCAGCCCCCTGGCCAGATCCAGATGCCTGGGGAGGGGGACACGCTGCCAGCACAAAACAGCACAGGGTTCTGCTGGTCACAACCCCAGTTCATCCAGTGCCCTCCCAGGGCTCCCCGGGCAGCAGCAGCAGCTTTCAGTGGCCTGTGGCACGCACAGGGGTGCAAGGTGTGCACACAGGGGTACAGCAGGGGCAGGCTGGGCGTGTGGGACAGCCCACGCCAGAGCTGGGCCCTGAGCAGGCACTGGGGTGCAGCCCTGCACAGGGGCACACAGTGGGGCTCGGGAGGACGGCGAGGTAGGTGGCCTGGGCAGCTGGCAAACAGCACGGCCAGTGAGGTGGGAAAGGGCAGCACTTCAGGGTGAGGAGGGGCAGAGACAGAGCTGCCTGTGGAATGGGCATGGAGGGCAGTGGGGTTGGGGTGAGGCAGGCAGTGGGGCTGCTGCAGGGGTGAGGAGAGTGATGGTAACACTGGTTTGGGTGAGCTGGGCAGTGGGGAGCAGAGCAGGGGATGCAGGGGGTGACCCTGGCACTGGGGCTGTGAACTGAGCACTGCAGCAGAGCTGTGGGGGCACTGGGCAGTGGGACACAGTGCTGGGATTGATATCCAGGAGAGGCAGCAGGGCTGCTCTGGGCAGTGGTCAGTGGTCAGTGTGGCTCAGGAGGGAGCAAGAACACCACAGGGGCATCTCCAGCTGCTCCCTCACTGCCCAAGGGCAGGGGTGCACAGAGGGAATGGTCCCATTGTGTCCTGCAGCTCATCCCAACTCCAACACCACCCATCCTGGACATTCCTCTGCTGCCTGCAAGGGACTCCCAGGGGTCAGGGTCCTTCCTCAGCAAGAACTCTTCCTTTGTGCCCAACAGTGCAGTGCTGTTTCCCATGAGCCAGGGGTAGTGTTCCTTCCAGCTACCCTCCACAGAAGGGTGGCCAGGATGTGCATGGCCAGGCAGAGTTACCTCACTGCTGCCCTGGATGCACTCTTGGATCCAACCCACCTGGAGGGACAATCCCCTGGTGCTGGTTTTCATGGGACAAGGCCATGGCCAGGCAGTGGGGAAGGACACACAAGGGCCTAGAGGTGATGGGGACAGCAGCTGACAGGCACTGTACTTCAAATGCCATCCATCCTGGAAGGGGAACCTGGCAAAAAGTTGGCAAAGATACGCAGGTGTTTGTTTGGCACAGGCAGAGATTTCCCTCTTTTGAGTGACCTTCCCTGGCCTGAGCTCTGTGAGATGCCCCCAGTCAGGTGGTGATGGGGAGGGGCTGGGGGTGGCTGGGGAGGTGCCTCATCCCTGGCCAAGCACAGCTGACCACCAGCAGCATCTCTGTCTTCCCTTTGTCCTGCATGCCCACGGCTGACTGAGCACCAGGCTGTCCTGTGACACCAGGCTGTGCTCTGGCAGTGACGAGAGGCCAGCCTGGCCCTGGGTCTCAGAGCTAGATCAGAGAGCTGGTTTACCTGCCTCTGTCCTGCTCAAAGCCAGGCATTTTATCTGAGCTTGTTTGACCCACAGAATTGTCATTTGCCCTGGCAGCACCCCAGCCTCAGCAGGGATGAGGGAGCCGGGCCTCCCGCCGTGCATTGACTCCGTTTCCCTGTATTTCCCCATGCAGATGGCTGCGCAGTCAGGCCAAAAGTTTTCTATTCCATCCCCAAGTTTTTGTAAGTCAAGCCCAGCCCTGTCAGAGGTAAAGCAGCCTCCACCCTATGAGGATGCAGTGAAGCAGGTAACTGCATGGTTTTTGTTTTCTACAGGGCTAGGGCTGCCCATGATGTCTTTTTGCAGTCAGTGGGACTCAGCTGCAGGAGTTCCCACCCGTTCTGGGGTCGCTGGGTAGGACAGGCCTGTTTCCATGAGGAATGGGATTTTTTGAAGGGTTTGACTAGCTGCCACAAAGGAGTCAGACACCCTTTGACTGAGTGGCAGGACGGTGTCCCCTGTGCACCCAGGGGTCCTGACACCCCCCAGGTCCCCTGGGGTGCCGGTGTACTCTGTTTGGGTGTTCAGTGCTGTGTGAGAGACAGACCCTTGAGCATTCCCAGGTCACCAGGAAAGCTCATCCTGCTCCGTGCCCCCCTGAGCCGTACCCTGAGCGCTGCTGCTGCAGGGAGGGCTGGCCATGGCCCAGGAACACCTTCCTTCCCATCAGAGTCTGGGAGCAGCCTCAGTGCTGGGACTGGTGGTGCCTTTAGGGAAGTGGAGTGATGCTCTTGGCAGGGTGAAAATGGGTTTATGCCATTTTCAGATCTTCCAGGTTCCAGTCAGGGAGAGGAGGGAGACTGGGCCGTGCAGGCAGCAGGGAGGGCAGGCAGGCACGTGCCAGTGTGAGCTGCTTGGGCCAAAATGTTGGTGTGTCCTGAGGGCCCTGGGACAGGGCAGGCTGTGGTGGCCACTGAGCAGAGAGTTGGCAGCAGGGAAGGGTGCTTTGCTGCCTGGATCCACCGTGATGGTGCCCCGTCCCTGCAGTGCCCCAACACTGCTGCCAGCCCCGTGTTGGTGTGGCCTCTCTTCTGTGTGGGAGGAAGCCATTTGTGGGGTCTAGAGCCATCTTTTTTGGGGTCTAGAGCCATCTGCCTGGCTTGTGGCTGGAGGGACTGTCCTCCTAATGCCCTCTACTCTCCTCTTTGTCGTTTGCTGCAGCAGATGACACGAAGTCAGCAGATGGACGAGCTCCTGGACGTGCTGATTGAGAGTGGAGGTACGCTCTGCTTCCCTTTTCCCCTCTGGGGCTTCCCCTCCAGGCCAGCATCGGTCTGTGGGGCTCAGTGCACCCCAGCAGAGCTGCCTGAGTCGAGTACAGCTTTCCCCTGCCCTCCCTGTGCCAGCAGCCACTGAGATTGAACCCAAAAGCATATTGGCCCTCCCGGAGGCTGCTCCTGCGTGTGCCAGCCCCATGGGGTGGTCTGGGCTTGGCTGTCACCTGTGCAGAGAGAAGGGACAGCAGGGCAGGAGCCCTGTGCACAGCACTGCCAGCCCCCTCCCCACACAGAGCCCCCTGTGTCCCCCCCATTCCCAGGGCTGCCAGTGTCATCTCACTGTGCAAAGTGCTGCCTGTGCCCTTCCCCAGCCCCTCGGGGACAGCTCCCAGTGCTTGTGCCCTAGGGCCTGTGTCCATCCCCGGGGGATCGAGGTCAGAAAGCAGGAATGTGCAAGGCTTCCCGCAGGGAGGGTGGGCAAGCAGTGCCAAGGGGATTGAGTGGGGAGCCAGTCTCCATAGGGATGCCCAAGAGGCCAGCTGCAGGACTGGTGGTGCCCCTGTGCCCAGGGCGGTGGGCACGGCCAGAGCACCTCAAATGCCTCTCATTTGTTGACAGAAATTCCAGCCAATGCCAAGGAAGATCGGTCCTGCCTCCAGAAAGTACCGCAGATAATGGTGTCTTCAGGGAGCTCCGGTGCCTCTGTCCCCAAGGGCTCCGCCCCGTTCGAGCCGGTGTCCTCGGCGCCGCTGCCCTTCGAGCACTGCCCGGGCAGCAGCGACGCCCACCTCGAGGTGCTGCTCAATGCCCACAGCCCCCTGGGCAGGGTCAGCGAGATGGCCCTGCTGAAGATGGGGGCAGAGGAGCCCCACTTCGAAGGCATGATGGAGGGGTTCTCCGGCAAAGCAGCGGATGAACTGCTCAACTCCCAGGAGATTTTACAGACTCCCCTGTCGCCCATGGAAACGCAGCTGTCCCCTTCCCCTGCCGAAGGCTCCGGTTTACAAATGAGTTTCACTGAGTCTCCGTGGGAAACAATGGAGTGGCTGGACCTCACCCCCCCCAGCTCCGCCACCGGCTTCAGCTCGCTGACCCCCGCAGGCCCCAGCATCTTCAACATCGATTTCCTGGATGTTGCCGACCTCAGCCTGAACACCAGCATGGACCTGCACCTGCAGCAGTGGTGAAGGGACGTGCTGGGGCAGGATGCTGTGGGCCTGCAGCAGGCAGCACAGTGTTCCTGTTGTGCCAGAGAACGTGCAGGGCTAATGTGCCTCATCCAGGGGAAACTGGAGTCATTTTCCCAGCATATAAACTTGTTTGAATTTCCAGTCAGTGAAAATTGACAACACAACTCCGGTACTTTGGTTTTCCTCCATTGACACAACCCCACAGAGGACACCAGTGCCTAGAACAACACTTCCTTTGATTGACAAGAACTCCCATTTTCCTTCTTTAATCTTTGCTCCCCCCAGTTTTAGCAGTCACTCTCGTGAGAACTGGAGCAGCTCATGACAAGACTGTGTGGTGAGGTGACCTCACCTGGGTGGCAACAGGAAATCATGGAGAGGGAAGCCCACTGTTGCCCTCTCCTCTCCTCTCCTCTCCTCTCCTCTCCTTCAGGCAGACCTCTTGGGCTCATCTTGGCCGTGCCCATGCCAGGGTGAAGAGCAGGGGCTGTGCCCAGCCAGGTGCCAAGCACCCTTCTCTGGACAGCCAGGCTCTTGCTCCCCTCCTGCCCAAAGCTGCATTGCCCCATCCCCGCAGAGCTCTGCTCCGGGTGGATGAGAGATGGAGATCACCGTGTTCAGGGTGGCACCTTGGCATGTCCTGAGGGGCTGAAAGCCCAGGAGCTGTCCTGGCTGCATTCTGCACTGAATCAGGCTGCAGCCTGTGACCGTGGAGCAGAGAGCTCTGGACGTTGGAGGCAGATGTTCAGGCTGCAGGCGCAGGAATGGCGGGGATGTGGCATCCCAGCGCAGCAGCCGCGTCCCGGTGCGCACAGAGAGATGTGAGATGTGTTTTGGCCAAGGTAGGAGCAAGTCGCATCAAAGGACCAGCCAGGCTTTGGAGGGGCTGTTCTCTGCACAGCCAGGTCAGGGTGATCTCCACCCCTTGCACGATCCGGGAGCAGGGGGAGCCGGGCAGGGACACTCAGTGGGGCAGAGCTGAGCCCCCGTGTGGCTGAGGCTTTGTGTGAGTGCCTGCTCCCGCCGTCCTCCCCTCCATCCTTCTGCCCGTCCCTCCTCGATCCCCTCCTCCCGAGTTTACCCAGCGTCACTGCTCCCTCAGCCCAGAGCAAGGCTACCGGAGAACAGCTGTGAATCACCGAGCCTGGAGGAGCCCGTTCTCCCGCAGCCGGCAGGGAAGGAAGCTCTCCCGCAGTGATGCTCCCGTTTGCAATCACCAGCATTTCTCCTTTGAGTCTCTGTGCAATATTCTTCCTCAGGCTCTAGCAAGAAGGAGCCTTTGCTTCACTTCTTGGCTTCCACCAAAGAACTTGCTGCAGACCGTGTGATGGACACATCTGTTCATTGCAACTCTGGTTTTGCCAAAGTAAATATTGTTGCTGACAAAGATTGTTAAACTATTTACAGACTGAGTGTATTTAATATTTGTGTTACTGGAAGGACAGCACACGGAGATGAAGCTGCTGGGAGGAGGTCCAGCCTGGCCGTGGCTCCCGTGGCGCTTCCCCAGGGATGCTGGAGCTGTCGGAGGCAGCTCTGCAGCCCGGGCAGTGTCCCCAGTCCCTGGCGTTGTTGCATGCTGTATAAAGCACGTGGCAGTAGCTTTCAAGTCACTATTTAAAGCACCATTTTTCTATTGTACAAATGTCACTGGGCACTGCTAGGATAGACAATCACAGGTTGCATTTTTTTTAAAGAATTTCTTTTTCTAAGTGAGAGATTTTTTGAAGCCAGTCCGTGGAGAATATTCAGAGCACTTGAACCAGAGTAGTGTTAGCTGCTCCACTGTGGCCTTGTACAGAGTTTTCCAGGTAACTTTCTCCTCTCAGCAAATGTATTTCCTTGTTTAAAGGGATGCTGTCAGCTTCAAACCTGTAAGCAAGCACATTTCCTTACCTATGTTACCAGCAACACCTTCATTATTAAAACCCTTGTCTTGCCACTCTGTCTGCTCATGGTTTGCTGTTTGACTCCACCACTGGGACAACCACAGCTGTCCCAGCTGCCACCACCTGGTACCAGCTCCATGCCCTGGGACAGCTACAATCCTTCAAGGCCAGATGAATTTCATTCATGGTAGCAGTTTCTCCTGGAAGATTTCTGAACACACCAGCCAGAGTCTCCTGTCTTTTCCTCCTGTTGACTCTGGCTTTGCTTTGTTTTCCTGCAGACCCCACTCCTTGTGTCCCCCTTGGAAGGCAGAGCTGACCCCCTGCCCAAGCCCCTTGGTATTTTTGTCAGCACTGGGCAGGGGCTGCAGGGTGCTGGGTACAGGCAGAGCTCTGCCACAGTCAAACCTCCACTGCCCACAGGCACAGCAGGCTGGGACCTCTCTGGGGGACCTTGGATCCTTCTCCACAGCAGCCCTGAGTGTCTGTTTCCAGATTTGTCACATCTTCCCTCTGGTTAGAAAAGGTTCCCAGATATTTGCCCACCTGTGTGCAAGGAGGGACTGCCCAGGTGGGCTAAAGGTGAAATGGTCCTGAGACATGGCTCAAGTGAATCTGAAAAGATGTGGTTGAGCAAATAACCAGTTCCTATGAACATCTTTTAGTGTCTAACCCACACCCTGCAGCCAGGCGTGCTGTGATAAACAGCCTAGGCTGAGCCAGGTCATGGTTACTCAGAGAAGGAGGAGACAAGCCTCAGCCTAGGATTATGCCAGGAGTAACCATGGAGTGGAGCACTCCCCTGCCCCGTCTGCCTGCTGAGGAGAGCCTGCCTGTGCTGCTCCCCTGCAGCAGAGCAGCTGGGGAGGCTGAGTCTCCCTGCTGTGAAGGGCAAAGAGCAGAGTGAGTGGTACAGGGAGCCTCAGCTCTGAAGGGCAGGAAGGACACCTGTCAGGTGCCAAGGTTTGGAGCAGAGCACCTGGGGAGGCTGAGTCCAGACCAGGGTCCTGCCATGGTCAGAGGGAGGGATCAGAGGGTCTCCTGAGTCTCCTTCCAGGCCCCAAAGGACACCAGCAGCAGATTTTCTGCTGGGTGGAGAACTCAGCCCAGCTCTGCCTGGGCCCGTGGTCCTCCAGCCCAACTGGAGCAGGCTCCTGGGAAAGCAGAGGGAGTGCCAGTGGGTTGGGACCCCTCCCCTCCCACTGCCTTGAGTCAGTCCTCACTCAGTCATCCATGTGTAGGTGATCTTCCCACACAGTCTGTCCCAAGGAATTTAGGGTTCTGGGATTTTCCTTTCTTTAACACCAAGCTGAAGGATCCCAGTGATGTCCCACTCTCCCTCAGTCTTCCCGCCTGAAAAAACAGAGGCAATACAAAACAAACAAAAAATGTTCTGAGCATCAAATTAACATTTTTCATACCTTTAGCAAGTTTTTTAAAATGTGAGCTGCCTGTCTCAGTTCACCATCCAGTGCTTCCCCCACCCCAGTCACTGAGACATCCACAGCATCTCCCCACCAGCTCCCAGGTCGACAGACCATGGTTCAGGCAGTTTCCCTCCCACAGGCACAGCATGGACACCCCCCCAGCTACCACAGGTTTTACCACACACAGTCCTGCAAGCCAGCAGATCTCCATGTGAGTAGCTGCCTTCCCACACCAAACCCCTGCAGCCTTCTCCCTGTGTGTGCTTCTGGGGCTGTTGGCACAGCTACACCTGCAGGGTGACACCCTGGCACCCAGCTCTTCTGCACAGTTGAGCAGCAGTTTGCTGTTTGGACACCACGTTCTCCTGATGGGAGGCATGGGATTTATGCCGATCGAGGCTTTCTGGCAGATGTCCCCCGCTCCCCACAGGCTGCCCTGCTGCTCTGTTTCCAACAGAAAGTGCCCTGTGTCTCCAGGAGAGGGAGTTCGTGCTTCGTCTCGTTCTCCAAGCACTTGCACAGCTGCAAACATAAAGGCAAAATACAGTAAGTAGCTTTTTCCTTTTCTTGTTCCTCAGAGCAGTCACTCCATCTTTCCCTGGGCCCCTTACCACGCTCAAAGCAATGGCCACGTGTGATTTGTATCAGGAGTCGAAGGAAAATGGAATTGTTTTAAAAAGCAGCACCTATGTGTTTTGACAGAATCATGGAATCACTGAGGTTTGGAAAAGCCCTCCCAGACCACTGAGTCCAACCTGATCCCCACCCTGTCCCCAGCCCAGAGCTCTGGGTGCCACCTCCAGGAATCCCTTGGGCACCTCCAGGGATGGGCACTCCAACCCTCCCTGGGCATTTCCAGTTCCTGAGCCCCCTTTCCATGGGGAAATTCCAGCTGGTGCCCACCCTGAGCCTGCCCTGGCCCAGCCTGAGGCCGTTCCCTCTGCTCCTGTCCCTGTTCCCTGGAGCAGAGCCCGACCCCCCCGGCTGTCCCCTCCTGGCAGGGAGCTGTGCAGAGCCACAAGGGCCCCCCTGAGCCTCCTTTTCTCCAGGCTGAGCCCCTTTCCAGCTCCCTCAGCCCTTCCTGGGGCTCCAGCCCCTTCCCAGCTCCGTCCCCTTCTCTGGACACGCTCCAGCCCCTCAATGTCCTTCTGTCCTGAGTGTCCCAGAGCTGTCCCCAGCACTGGAGGTGCCCCAGCAGTGCCAGCACAGTGCCCACAGGCAGGAAAGAGTCCAGAGGGAGAATGGAGCATGAGTCCAGCAAGGAGCAGTCAAAAGGGACTGAAATACCCATAAATACATTCCCTCCTTGGGAAGGAAGGACCATCCCTGGTGTGTGCTCAGATTTTGTCTTCTTCCTTCACCAAATGAGGGATCTTGGATTCTGACTGAAGAGTGAGGCTAGCAGGTGACCCAAAAATCTCCAAAGTATTGTGCTGGCAACAAAAAGCTCCAGAAAAAAGGCTTGGGGTGGTGAGAACACAATATTTAGGCAAACTGACAAGACTTGAGCTACGTGAGCCTTTCACACTGAGCATCTCTACACAGCAGGACCTTCTTCAGCTCCGTTTGTCTTCCCTGCCTTCCCTTCTCACACAGCTGTCACCCTCCAAGTGGTGAGACCCTGCAAGAGCTGGTGTCAGGTGAGCCACCCGTTCCCAGCTATTCCCGACCCTGAGGTCTGCCATGACCAGCCATCCCTGCAGGATGCTCTGCTCTCCCCTCTCTGGGCTGGGCACTCCTGGGCTGTCCCATCCAGCCCAGTGGAGCAGGACAGGCTCTCGTGGCCGGGCCCTCTCCCCCAACACTCTTCTTTCCCAGTGGGGCTGCTGGGGTCCAGTTCTGCCCACTTGACTGGGCAGATTCCAGCCCTCCACAGCTTCCAGGCAGAAGAGACATCCCAGCAGGACTTACCCAGGACTCTGAGACCATCTGGGCTCTGCAGACCTCGCAACCACCAGAGCTGGGAGCTCCAGCTGCCCTTTCCCTGGAGGGTGGGCATGGCCACCTGTCCTCACAGGGCCAAGGTGTCCTGAGCCACCAGGACCTGCCTGTGCTGCAAACAGTGCACTGAACACACCGAGGGCCCGGCAGGCTTCCAGGGAGTGAAAATACATCCAGAGCTCCCTACACCTCTTTCATTTGGCACAAGCAGATTTGAAGGTTGCTTTCCTCTTCCACCTGGAGGACAGGCCTGGAAGGCAGATATTCCACAGCTCTTAGTGAACCTTCTCGTTCATGTCTGACCTCACAAAATGAAAATAACAAGGTCACAGTCGCATCTTAGTTTTATTACAACTGACCTGCAGGCAAAAGGATAGAACTGTTACATAAACACTCTGATCCATGTATAATAGCTTAAACAGAGGAGGAGGAAGTCAAACCAGGATACCAGATAAAATATTCGGAAGCTCTTTGAAGCAGTAATGTTCCTGAGCTTCATTTTACAGACAATAAGGCAACATCCCTGCACATCAGCTTTTTTGATATTTTTATACATTTTTTCTATGGTACAAGAAAAAAAATAATAACCAGAATTCACAATGTACAGTTCTTACACTATTTTCACAGCTTCTGAACACTATACACCTTTTTTTCTTTTTTTTTTTTAATAGATACATTGCAATAAATGGTGCACCCTTAATAATTCATAATAATCTATGTTGAATAGGCTAAACCTGTCCTGTACAGCCACCCAGGCAGCAGCACCTCACTCCTGTCACTGGCAGCTCAAAGCTTTGCATTTCATTCCCAGCAAACTGGTCCTGGGCTGGAGATGGCACCAGAGCACAGACCCAGCCATCCCGACAGGGCAGAGCCAGGCAGTCCCGTGGGTTTTGGGAGGTTCCACCTCAGTGCTGGCCCTCTGAAAGGTTTTTGGGCTCCCTGTAGCCGGGAGAAGTGAGTCAGACTTTCACACCCGAAGGGAGGGGCAAAGCCCCACATGTGGCTGCCCTTCCTGGGCCTGGGTCTCCTCAGCCCCCACAGCCAGCACCCCTACAGACCTGGAGCACCTGCAGCCCCATCGCAGGGCCTGAAGGCTGGAGAGAGGAATCCCAGCTCCACGGGGATGTGCCTGAGAAAGGCTCTGGGGGTGGGGACAGAATGACTGCTTTAGACACGCACGGCTCTGACCGATCTCCATGCAGGATGCACCAGAGCTGCCCGCAAGGAAGGAGCAGTCGCTGCAGACCCCTCTGCCTTGTCTGTTTTGGGAAGACTTTGGCGACTGCCTTGCCTGAGGAGCAGCCCAAGAGGAACACAAGCCAGGAAGGGCAGGACCAAGGGATCCCAGGGGCTCACCAGTGCCAGCCTCGGTGCCAGCAGGAGCACAGGACGTGTCACCTCTGCGGCCAACTGACACCAGCTGTGTCCCAGGGCATGGCCTCGCCTCTCCTTCTCCTGGCTGGTCTTCAGCACTCTGCCTCGGGCTGGTTTGCCCACGGTGGCCCTGGTTGGACGTGGGGAGCCCTTCCTTGGGGATCCTGCCAGCACCACGGTGTTGTCATTCCCACTGCCTCCAGGCTTGCGGCCGAGCTCTGATGGGATGGTTGCTCTAACAGTGATGAAGTCCTACAAAGCACCTAAATCAACTCAAAACGGAAAGCAGAGACCCTGCAGCCTCCATTATCCCTGGGGTGTGCTACTAAACACCTGAAAACGGCAGTATTTGCAGGAAAAAAAAGGTTTTGGGAAAAATTAATCTTTGGAAAAATACGTCAATTAAACAAACCGAAAAGCCTGATGTGCTGTTTCGCTTAGGAATGGACCAGAAGATGACAGCTTGCCTGGCCTTGCTGGGCCAGCTGAGAGGAGTTAGATGCTCCTTCATCTCCACCTCATCTCCTTCTGCACCCAACAATCCCACAGAGGTTTGCTCCGGGTGCAGCACCAGGAGCTACGGAGGTCACAGAGGAGGTTCAGGCTCCAGGTGCTGGTGAATTGTCTCCAGCAAGCTCCGCGGGGTGTGGGGGGCACAGAGCCCCGTGGTGGCCAGGGCCACCCCTCCATCCTGCCTGCAGCAGCGAGAAGGAAGAGCTCAGGTTTGGACTGGGACTCAGGAGCTCAGGGACATGGGGCTGGGAGGGCTGGGCCGTGCCACAGGCGCCAGCAGCAGGGCTGGGGACAGCAGGAACATGAGGAACACCAGCCAGGACTCACAGCCATCAGCTGGTGGCCCACTCAAGCAGCTGCAGCCTCTGTGGATGGCACTGGGTGAAGGCAAAGCAAAGCCAGTGGGTGGTGAGCACTGTGCACTATAAACCAGGTCAACAAGCAGGTTAAATTCAATCAAGTAGTTTAATAATTCTTCAGGTCAAAGGTCTTATCTTACCAGGTAACAATTTACAGGACACCTAGTTAAGAGTGAAGAGTGGCTGGCTTGGTAAAAGGAGGAAGAATACATTATGTCCCATCTCAATAGTTTAATGTTAGCCTCTTTCAACGCAACATATTTTTGGTAAAGACATATTCACTATATTTAACATGATCTCTCTTTAACAGGAAGTTCAGCTGAGCACACTGTCCCCAGAAAGTACACTGCGACTGTAAAGCAACAGAATTTCATAGCAGTAAATCTATTGCACTTTGTGAAGAATAAAATTCTCCTTTGCCTTTCCAGCTCCAGAAGGCAAAGCATCTCGTTGGTTAAGCAAGTTCTTCTCCCTCCAGGCAAAGTCTCTTAATGTTCAGACAGACAACGCCTAACTTTTGTTTGTTTGCTTTTTATTATTACTTGAAACAACAATCGGAAGAGTTTGAGAGAAAAATCTTTCCAGTAGCTGCTGAGGAGTCTCCAAGTTTTGAGTCTAGAAATGAATTTTAGGTGCTATCCAATCACAGTCAACAAATATATGTACTTATTTCCACATTTCATGAATATGTCCACAAAAGAGCAAGATGAGGTCTCTCTGTGACCAACACTAACACTGTGTGATCAGGTATTACAGGGATGCACTTTATATGTGACAACAGTATACAGACAGGATGGAAATAACACCAATATTATTGCACATGGTGTCTGGGCGAGCATTAAAAACACTGCAATATGTGATGAAAATTCTTTACAGCTTGTTTTCTCTCAGCCCTTTTTCTAGAGTTTGATGTAGCAGCAGTATCAATCCACGTACATTGGAGAGCTGGGAGTTGCTGGCATTTGATCCAGGATTTTACAAACATAGCATGCAACATCCACTGTGCGTTCCTCATACATCAGGATGAAGGGATGTTTCTGGAAGCAGATAAGAAACAACCAAGTTATGGTCACACTCCTGGCCAAGTGCCCCTCAGATAAAAACTGAGCAGGTGGATTTGTCTGGTGCAAGAACACGCTTTGTGGTGGCTGTAGGACACCAGGACACAGCCTGGTCCGTGGCTGTTCCACATTGGGAATCATGTCTTTAACGTGGGAGGTTAATGGAGGTGGGAGGTTACTGAGGCAGGACAGGACTCTGGAGTGTCAGGAGCTGACAGGCAGGAGGCAGTGAGGGTGCTGGATCAGCAGCTCCCCTGCAGCACTGGCATTTACTGAAACCCTTTCAGGAGAGGTTTCATCATCAGCACTGTCAGTGGGGAGAGTGACAGGAGTGACAGGGAGTGGCTTGCAGAGGTCAAACCCAAGCTCTGCTTTCCTGAGCCCCTCTGCTCTGCTCAGCAGGCAGCACTGGCCAGACCCAGATCAGAGCAGCTGGGACATAACATCAGGGAGCTTCTGGGCCAGGACATCAGGCAAATCCCTTTCACATCAGGTGATGTAAAACCCCAGGGCTGATTGTGGAACTACAGCCTCTAAGAGGGCACCCTCCAGGTGCCCAGAGCTCCTGGAAGTTGCCACATGTGACTGATCCAAGCCAAAAGGATTGCTGCTCTCTCTCCTTTAGAACCCCCACCACAGACAGGCCCTGCTGCCTGACTCTGGGGCTCTGCTCCTTCAGATCTCACTTCTGCCTGAGCCCAGCCCCGTGGGAGCTGTGTGCTGGAGGCACTGAAAGATGCAGCACTGGGAACTCACCAGAAGCTCTTTGTACTTTGGCCTTTTGGACTCGTCCTTTGTAAGGCTAAAGAAAGCACAAAGATAATTAGGAGAATGTGGGATCAGGGAAAATGCTACAGACATCAAACACAAACTTTTACAGGACATGACGCTGTCGCAGTGGGACTCACCACCTTTGGTTTTGTGGAAAAACAATCCTTGCACTGTGAGTGACCACAGGAGTAACTTCCCTCCCTCCTTTGCAGCCATCCCAGCTGTGCATGCAGGGGCTGGGGCTGTGTCTGACACAAACTTCCTGCCATGGAAACTTCCCTCCTTACCATGTCTCCTCTCTCTAGCACAGCCTCTCAGAGGTTTTCTCCTAATTCCTTTCCTGAAGAGCAGTTTCCAGGGTCTGCCCTTCAGTCCCAACCCACAGAAACCCCCCCATCACCTCCAAACACTAAAATGTGAGAGGTCCTCACCCTTATGCTGGTGCAGAACACAAAAAGAAGCCAGAAGTGCTGGACACTTCTTGCCAAATACCAGCCAACAAAACGAGCCAACCCCAAGTGCTTTCAGCAGCACACTTACCACAAGTTGACGAAGTTGATGAAACTTGGGGAAAACTCCCTTTCCTCTGAGTTACTCAGCTGTGGTGGGTCTCCTTTCACTACCTGTGTCAACTGGTCAAACACACTGTTCCACTTGGGGTAGGGGAATCGCCCCGTGGCCAGCTCGTACTGCAGGGAGACAGCAACAGCACCAGGCAGGTTTACATCAGGGGAGCTCAGTCAGGGAAAAGAAATGTCTGCAACAACCTTGAACCCCCCAGAAGGAAGACTGAGATGAGATTCTTCATCCTACTCCCTGTATGATTCTAAGCAGAGGGAAGGTTTTACCCAGCAGTAAGCTCTGCTGCCTGTGTGAGGGGCTTGGCCAGATTTACCCTGACCAGGCCATGCTTCTGTGCTGGCCATGTCTGCTCCTCCACTGACTATAAATCAAACCAGTGCAGGAGAGTAAAATCCTCCAGTCCCTTCACAAGTATCCTAACAACCACTAGAGAAAATGGATAATAACACAATCACATGATATCTCAAGTTACAGAGGACCCATAAGGATCCCTGAACCCAACTCCCTGCTCCCTGCAGGATAATGAAAATGAGTTTTTTTAAACATCTGTGGTGAGAACAGAAGCTACTGGTTCATACTTCATTGCTTCTGCTTTATCTTCTGCTTCACAACCTGGAGAAAGTAAGGGTTTCTCACAGTATCAATGTGTGCTGTGGTTAAGCCAGTGAGGAATCAGAATCCCAGAATCCAGGATTAACCAAAGTCTCTGTACAGCCAAAGCACAGCACCTGCCAGGGCTGTCAGGGGCTTATTCACACAGGCTGGCTGCTCTGCTCTGCACCACCACACTCAGCACTCTCATCTCAGACTCTGAACACAAAATTCATTTACAATCCAACACCTCTTCCCTGCTCCCATCTTGCTCTCTGCAAAGCACAGCTGCAGGGGCTCGGGAGAGCTGCTTACGTGGAAAGCACCCGGGTTGTTCCTGGGGCAGGAAGAGCCCACTTCAACCACAGCACACCAAGGAGCTGGGCTGTGCTGCCCACGTGCAACCCCTGCAGGCTGCACAGAGCAGCCAGGCTGCAAAGCCCCTCACTTACCAAGGTAATCCCCAGGCTCCAGACGTCCGAGCGCACGTCGTAGCCTTGCCTGGACGCGCTGGGATCTATCCTTTCCGGCTGCAACGGCAACAAGGACCAGTCAAGCTCTGTGCCGTGCAGGAAGCACCAGAAGCATCTGCAAACCTCCAAAGAACCCTGAGCCTGGCACAGCTCCAGAGGCAAACCTGTGGCCAGGACAGCCATCCAAGCCCAGCAGAGAAACATCTCAAGGAATCACTTAAAACACTGGTTTTATGGAGGTGTAGTGTAAAAGGTGATGGGAAGTGGCAACTTGTCACAGTCCAGTGCTTCAGGGTTTTTTTTTCCTTTTGCACAAACACCTTGAATATGAAAGCTGAATGAACACAGTAAACAGGGGATTATGAAGCCTTTCGAAGGCAGCCACTGGATGGGTATGCTGCATTTCCCCAGCTCTTGGAGCTGAATGACTTGTTTAAGCTTTTCCCTGCAAAGTTTCATGAAGATGCTTCTCATTTAAAATTAGATGTCCTTTCACCAAATCCTTGTCTGAGGGATCAAGAAGGAAAAATGTTTTGAGGCCAATAATGCAGCTAAAATATTCTGTGACTGTCTTATTTATTTAGTTTTGTTCACCTTTGGGATTTCTTTAACACAATGTCCCACTTTCTCTGTTTTCACAGCCAAGTTGTTCCCAAGGGATCATAAGAACTGGAATCAACATCTCCACCACCACCCTGGGGAGTGAGGCTTAGCAGCATCTACCAGAACTCTTCTCCCCAACCAGCTACTAAAAAACTATTAAAAACAATGTGCTTTAAGAAAAGCTCCTCTGAACAAGGTTTTAGTCATCTCTTGAAGGCAACTATGATGTTACAAGGCTTTAAGACATCCAAAATGTCTTTCACAGAAAGCAATATTGAGCCAGACATGGGTGATTCACACCTAAGAGCAGGTTATCCAGGGGGCTGAGCCAGCAAAAAACATCTTTATGCCTTGCATGTCATCTTTATGAGAAACCTCAGTCTGCCTTCTTTAGTTAAAAATATAGTAATTAACATGTCAAAAGGAACAGGCTTTCATTCACTTTTGACTACAACAATAATAAAGGATACCTGCATAGCAGTAAATTTTAAATTATGGGGTACAGGAAATACTCTGAAAGCCCTGGTTGCTCTGTAAGCTACATTTTAATAAAATATCATGGCAAACACAGCTGGAAAGTGCAGCAGCAGGTGGCCCAGCCCTGAACTCTACTGGGGACACACCATGATGTCTGGAAGCTGCCACCAGGGATGGACCAGCTCAGAACACATCAAATTATGGGGATGCTGGCCTGCTGGCCTGGCCAGTGCAGGACCCACGGTGCACAGGGATGTGCCACAGCAGGTCAAGCTGCCAGGCTGCAGATGAAGGGGGGACTGCATGGGGAGCAGCTGGTCTGGGCAGGGCCAAAGTGCCCAGAGGGACTGGTGGGATGGGTGGCACTGGTGAGACAGGGCTGGTTGTCTCAGGCACCCATGAGGGGCACCCTGCTCCTGTGAGTGAACAGAGCAACGAGGATTTGGCCCTAGACCATGGTGGCACAGTTAAAGGGAAAGCAGGACGGACCAAAATAAATCCCATCTAAATACAGAGCAGGAAGAATGCTGAGAATTTTCCATGGAGATCACATGGGAGCAATTAACACCAACGAAGGCAGAGTCACCATGTCACACTCTGGGGTCCTGGAGTGAGGGCTGTAGACAAAGCCTGGCTCAGGCCAGGTGTCCTTCTGATGCCAAGTGCAAGCAAGAAAGGAAATGGCTGAGGTGGAGATCCATCTGTGGATGTGCTGATGGGGTGAAGGGACAGGGTATGGATGCATCAGAGAAGGGTACAGGCTGCCATGGGGCTTCTCCAGTTCAGTGTCCACCTGAGCAGCGGCATCTTGACTGAAAAATAAGCAGTGGCCACCACAGATTCCCCCTCTCTTCCAAGCCCCAGCCATACAAACACAGCCTGATCTGAACACAAGACATCCAGCTGGCCCTGACAGCAGTGCCAGCAGCGACTCCACCTTCACCACGGAGAAGTGACAAGCCACAGTTTGCAGCCACAGGCTCCAAGCTGACCTGGGAAAAGGACCTGAGTGACCAAGGATGGAGGTGACACCATCACACTCCACTCCTGGAGGTCTGGAAGGAGCAGGGCAGGACATCCATCCTTACAATGGCTGGGTCTGCCCTTCCACCCCTGCCTAAACCAAGCACTTCCAGTCTCACCCTTCCTCTCTGACACAGGCTCTGGGTTCACTGGGGCATTCAGAAGGCAAAAACCAGTACTGTCTCAAAGGCCACCAGCTCCAGTGTGGCACACAGTGCCCACTCCCAGCAGCATCCACACAGCCAGAAGCAAGGCAGGGACCACAGGGAGCAGCACTCAGGCAGGATGCAGGGCTGGCCAGGAGCACCCACTGCTGGGTGAAGGCTGTGGAACCTCACCTGGAGCAAACCCCAGTGCTGGCACCAGCACAGGGCACGGGTGAGGAGGGCTCAGAACAGCCCAGGCTGCTCCAGGGGCCAGCAGCTGCCTGGGAACTCGGGCCTGCCTCTCTTTCCTGCAGAGAACACGAGGTACCAACACTTACAGGCCTTTGCTCACTGTAACAATTGCAGGGGAACTGAAAGCCAAAAGCAAAACAACCCCTCAGCACCGCAGCTCCAAGGCTGGGACAGCTCCAGCAATTTTGGTTCAAGCACACAGCACTTGCTTGGCAGCTGGACATGGCTCCTGCTGCCTCCTCAGAGCACTCACAGCCAGACTGTGAGGCTGCCATCCAGTGTCATTGGCACCAACAGCTACGTGGGGACCAGGCTCCTTCAGAGGGCAAGGGCCATGGGGTTGGTGGGCCTGGCAAAACGAGACACTATCATCAGGGAGCAGCATCCAGCAGCCCTAAGGAGAGCCTCCCTGGCTGAACAGAGCTACTACTCTTGGCCTATTTTACACTATAAAATTTCTATTTTCCTTTTGAGAGGAGTGTGGCAGCCTGACTCCTTCCCAGGTCTATCCAGTTTGACCACAGCATCCCTTCAGACATCAGCCTCAGCTGGCTTGGAGAAATAACTGGGAGATGTGCCTGCACACTGGGGACATCTCCCCATTTCCCAGGCTCCCTGGTACGTGGAAACGCTCATGTACTTGGAAAGGAGTCACTGAGGCTGCAGAGCAGCAGGGAAGAGGCCAATCATCTCCCACATCACTTGCCAGCTGCTGGCTGCCCCACAAACCCTGTGCCCTGCCAAGGCTCTGAAAAACACAAACTGAACTGCAACACTTCTGCTCGCTTGAAAAGTCCACCCAAGTCTGGAGCTGCCGATGGAGCTGCACAAATCAAAGAGTGCACACAGACAGACAGAGAGGAAAAAGGAAAAAAAAGGGCTATGGAAGCACTCACCCACCCACAGCCCAGGGGAAAGGGAGCACTGGTGCTATTTACAGACATCTCAGGAACTGTCATGGCATAACTACACCAACAGCCTGAGCAGAGCTAAGCCCCTACCCATGGCTCAAAGAAAGATCTGAGTCAGGGCAAGGTTTGGCCTTGCACACCACAGTCAGAGAAAAGCCATCTGAGAGTCATGGCCTGGGCCAGATGGGAACCATGCCTTAAAAGAGAGATATTTTCCTTTTTTCTACTTGGTGGTAGATAAAAGAGTTCAGAAAACAGTATTTTTCAGCATACAGAGCCATAAATATGTAACAAAAATTAAAGACAGGTACTAAAATTAAAATTATATGAACAGCAGTGGGCACACAGCTCCCTGCACAGTACCCTTGGCTCATGTGAGAACAGAGATGCATTTTCAAAGCACCCTGAAGCACTGAAGTGTTTAAAACCCTCAGACAGCTTGCAAAATCACCACTATATCTTTTCTCTCTGGGAGGGGGAGGGCAGCAAACAAGCAGGACAGACTCCCAGGAGCCACGACTCAGCCCCAGCAATTTCCACACAGCTGCTCTGCTACTGCTGCTCTCCACAATCACATTCTCCTGGAACGAAGTTCTGGCACACTTTGGAATTAAAGTGGTTTGCAAAAATCACTGTAATTCTGCTCTGCAATAACTGCTGTGACATAATCTTACCAGAGCAAATGTATTTCTTGCAGACCAAGACAAACCCACACTCTGACAGCCCTGCTCCCCTGGGCAATGGTGTTTTGGAGCTGCTGGAAGGCACAGAGCTCCTCTCCAAAAACCCCAGGAATTTGGTCACTTTGCCACAGCCTGGATGACACTGCCACAGCAGCGCTCGATCCAGAGCTCAGTTTCACCCAGGAAAGGGGTGTTCATCCCACAGGAAACATCCCACAGGCTGACTACAGGGAGGGTGAGATCCCACAGAGCCCAGGGCTCATCCCACTCACCGCCATGTACGGCCGGCACCCTGCATCCCGTGTTTTGGCAATGGAGTCCACGAGCTGTCCACTAATGCCAAAGTCACAGAGTTTAATATTTCCATTTCTGTCCAGAAGAATATTGGAAGGTTTGATGTCTGCAGGGGAAAGAAATTTAAACCAGTAAGTCACGGCTGGAGGTTTCAATTTCAAGCAGAGCAGCTGCAGAGGATCGAGGCCGGCAGTGCCGCGCCGACGCCGTCACCCTTGGCGCTGGATCCTGCCTGGGAGCACGAGGGGATGGAGCCAGCCCTGGAGATGCCACGTGCCCAAAAGCAGAAGCAGATGCCCAACCATCCTGAAATCACACTTACAAGGAAAAAGCACAGGCTGAAGGGGCAACAGAACAGGCACTGGGACACTTGTTCAAGACCTGCACTCAGATTTGCAGCGGTACAGGTGCTCTGCTTACACTTTGAGTGAAGCAAAGGCTGCTAACAATTCTTGCAATTATTTTAACAGACAAGAAGAAAAGACATGAACTTCGAAAAAGACACAAAGAACTCACCTCTGTGAATGATTTTCAAGTTTTCTTTTAAGTGGTTTAGTGCTTTCACAGTCTAGGAAAGAAAAATAGATGAAAAATAAGCAGATGTCGTAAGAGTCCTGTGATTATTAAATTTCTGGAACTCCAAGAACAGGGGTAAAAAGCATTTAATACATTGCAGTGCTGTAATATGCCATGTAATAAAAGCATTTTTCTCTGAACCTTTTCTGCAAACAGAAAGTGATATAAGAGAGGGTATGGCCTTAAGTGAACACACATCCCCTGTGACCTGCAAACATCCACTCTGGGAGAGGGGAGCAAGGGGTGCAGCCAGAACAATCTCTGATGTTAGTTATCCTGAGCAATAACTTATTTCAAGCCCTGTGCTGCATTTTCTTCAGGTCTCAACTGTTTACATTACCTGACTTTTCATTAGGCCAGAACTTCCAGGTTATATCAAGAAAACATCAGTCAGGTTCTCCAGTGCTTTTGGGAGCCTTTGCACAAGACTGCCAGAAGCTTCTCTGGTCTGGGCTGGTGCCTGTGCTGCTGGTGCTCACATTCAAGCACACAGAGCAGGAAGCTGGGCCTGGGGTCTGTTCATGAACTGATTACTGACCCCAGGACCTCTGTTTACACCATGCAACATACTGGGGAAAAGTCATGAGCACCCTGAAGAACCCTTCCCAGTGTGGTGCAAACAGCAGCAGCAATTCTGCTCCACAGACCAACCAGCTTTTCATTTTCACCTGGATCTGAACAAGGATCTGAACTTTTCAATTATCTTTAACAAAAAGGTTTAACAAAATACTCACAGCTAAAGTGATTTTGCCTAAGATTTCTTCTGGAATAACATCATCTAATACACTATATACATATTTGTAAAACTTATCAAACGAGGTAGACATGAGCTCCATACAGATCCAACAGTCACCCTGGAAAAAGAAAAGAATGTGTGTT
The DNA here is from genome assembly GCA_013398275.1 of Promerops cafer. NCBI lineage: Eukaryota > Metazoa > Chordata > Aves > Passeriformes > Nectariniidae > Promerops > Promerops cafer. The sequence continues at coordinate 190,888 of VZSE01015551.1, forward strand.
ACTGTTGAGATAAAAATGAGAAATACAAATTCAGAGAGCATACAGAGATCTGCTGAATCCTATGAAATACACTAACAGCAATATGCATTTGATAGAAAGGATGAATTCAGCTTGATTAGTTTTAGCAATGAAAGACTTGCTCCCATTCACAGCAGAGGCATTTACCTGCCCAGCTCACACCTGACATTACAGCTTAGATGCTTGAACCCAGATGAATCCAAGCCTCACACACTGTTTTGCTCTCCAGAAGGCTGCAGGCACAGTGGAACACCCAGAAGAGGGGAGCAGCTTTCCTAGGAAGGGCTGTGGGGCTGGGGAAGAAGACTTTGGTTTACAGCCATGGGCAGCTCCAGTTTACACTGCTCATTTGGCACCAGGCTTTTCACATCAGCTCAAGGCAGAGCAGGAGCTGATGTCACCCACTGAAGGGCTGCTACAAGCCTGAGCCCAGAAAACTCTCATTTCACCCAAAAAGAGCAGAAGGTGGAGTAAGTGCTGTGACAGACATGGAAGCAGGGACATCACAGTGAAAGAGGCCAGAGCAGCACAGCAGGACGAGGGCATGACCAGCCCACTTCAGGAGACCTGGAAAAAGGTGAACCTGGGCTGCTACAGACAGCAGGTTGGATGTGGAGGAAGCTGGCTAAGAAACTGCTCAGATTTAAACTACAGAAATGAAATTGGGCAATACATGTAGAAAATTTCTCTTTCCTGCACTAGCAACAAAGGCAAAGTGCAGATGAAGCACTTTGATATGATGGAGAGGGGCTCAGGGCAAGCAACGTGGCTCCAGAAGTGCATAAATCAAGTGAGACTGGAAGCCCACCAGAACTTTACGAGCCATCTGTAGTGAGAGCAGCCTCCCTCTCATGGACTGGCTCTACTGGCCACAGGATCATTCAATAACTGCTTCTGTTTTGATCAGATTTATAAAAAACGAGGACAGGGCTATATTCCTGGGCTGTTGTACTGACACTGTGGGGGACTGGGCTGGTTCTAGAGAGCCAGAATACCACTGAGCACCTGCAGCCTTGTATTTATGTCCAACTGCACCAGTACTGTGAGTGGCTTCCATTGCCCAGGTTACAGCAGCTGGTGTTTGGACACTAAAACAAACCAAGTGAACAACACTTGAGCAGAGCCATTATCATAATAAAGGTATCCAATGGTAATTTTTAAGCATTAATAAAACCCTTTTATGATCAAAAGCGCTCAAGGAAAGACCTGGTTTATTGGTCTCCTGAAGCAGATGCCTGAATGAGGGCATTTATTGATCTGGTAATATAAAACCTACCTGACCTACATGAATTCATGTCAGCAAGATCAAAAGATAACAGGCCTTTTCCACTGTGCAGAATCTTTAAGACTGGTGGCAAGATCCAAAACTCTACAGGCTAACTCCTCCTGGGACTTGGAGAGTCTTACCTGTTGGCAAACTGGTGAATTTTAATGGGAAGAAAAAGGAAGACTGCTTGGACAATGGGGACTTAGCTGCCTTCCTGACCAAATACCAAGAAGTGCTGATGTACATGGGCAAGTCCTACTCCACTGTGAACTGTGAGGACAAAGCCACCCTAATGAAAGTTTCACTACAAATTTTGCCTCTTAAGTCAGGTTGATTTCTGATCATAAAATGACAAAATAAGTGCTTTAATTTTCTCTTCCCATCAGAGCTATTCTTCCAAAGAATGTATTTTAGTCCTTGTTGAGTATTAGATTACCAGATGCTAATCCACATCTTGTAGACATTCCAAAAAAATGTCCAGGAACACCCTGTGCATTTAATTCAAAATATCCCTGTCCAGGACAGACACAAAAGCTGCTCCACAAGCAATGGAGATGCTTCAGCTTCTCAGTGCAGAGAATCCCCACTGACAAGGGAGCAGGTGCCACAAAGATGTCACTCGTCTGGAGTGCAGCTCACCAGGAAGGGGCCTGTGGGCCCAGGTGGACATTAAACTGAACATGAGCCAATAAAGCATCTTTGCTGGGCTGAAGGATCACAGCATGAGGCAAAGCACCACGAGCAGGTGGAGGGAGGTGATCCTGCCCCTCGATCCAGCAATGGTGAGGCCACACCTGGAGTGCTGTGACCAGTGCTGGGCTCCCCAGTACTAAAGAGACTCCAGCAAAGGGCAACTAAGATGACTGAGGACCCTGAGCATCTTCCCCATGAGAAAGGCTGATAAAGCCAGGACTGTTCAGCCTGGAGAAGGTTCAGGGGAATCTCATCAGCCTGAGGGGAAGCTGCACAGGGGATGGAGCCAGGCTCTCTCAGTGGCACCGAGCAACACGAGCAGGACACAACCTGACACACAGGAGGTTCCCTCTGAGCATGAGGAACCACTTTTTGTGAGGGGGATTAATCTGGCATAAGTTCCCCCAGGAGACTCTGGAGACTCTATCCCTGGAGAGATTCAAAAGCTATTTGGACACAATCCTGGTCAAGTGGCCCCACTTGATCATGGGGGTTAGAAAAGGTGACCTCAGAGGTCCCTGCCAACACCCACCACTCTGTGATGCAAATGCTGAAGGTTTATCACATCTGCTCACTGCAGGGGCAGCCAGCTCTTTATGCAAGTTGCTACACCAGAGAGAGAGACTGACAAATGTCACCACCACCACTATATATTTACATGGCACACAGGACACTTTTCCACAGAGCAGGGATTGACAACGGGGACAGATGTGCTGAGGAATGGCAGCACAGTCAAGGATTTCCATAAAAACAGCGTGAGGTGCATCAACAGCAAAGAGATCAAACAACTGAGCAAGGCTACGTCAGCAATTCACACCAGCCCAGCACTGAGCTACCAACACATCCATCCCAGCTCTTCTCTCCTGCCAGCAGAAATTCCCCATGGGCTGATTTACCCAGCTTCTTAGGCATGTTCTGTAACTTGCAATGAATTTTGCATTGAATAATTTTATTAAGTATTGAACGAATTGGTTTAAACTTGGCTCAACTACACTTGCACTGTGTAGGAGTCACTCCTGAGATTCCAAGTCAGATAAGGCTTCTTTCCTCTTCCCCTCTTAAAAAGAAACACAATCAGAACAGGTACTTTGAAGAGCCTCTAATGTGATCATGGTAACTACCCAAACATTCCCAGCTTTACAGGTACTGTTTCAAGCCAGAGCAGCTGTAAAGCTTGTAGCAGACAGGCAAGAAAAGAAGATCTTTTTTTTTCTCAGACCTAAAAACCTCTCAAAACAGCTACACTCAGGGCCAAAGTCTTGGGGCTCCCAGTGCAGCTCTGTGGGCTCAGCCCACAGCTCCTCTTTTCTCACAAGGAGAGTCTCAAGTGAAATGTTTGCAGAACCCCTGTCAACCAACTTCTTTTTTTTCTTCCCTTATCTAGCAAGTAGAGCCTTGAGAGGAAACACATGAGCATGAGCAGCAGATCCTCTTCAATCAGATCTCTGCTGGCCCATGTGGACAGCTCTGTGTGCACTAGCAGGACTCTGGGCTCTCCTGGGTAGAGTATGGAAAAACCAGCTGGTGTCCTGGGGCCAGTGGGAACCCCACAAAGTTCAACCAGTGTAAGATCCTGCACTTGGGTCAGGGCTCTCACCAGTGTAATGATGATGGGTTTGAGAGCAGCCCTGAGGAGAAGGGCTGGGAGATACTGGTGGATGAAAAATTGGACATGAGCTGGTAACATGTGATGCAGCCCAAAAAGCCAACCATGTCCTGGCCACGGTGCACTGAAGCCCTGATTCCATGCATAGACTTTTTGCATAGACTTTTTCAGTTCCATGTCTTCTACTTTTTCAGCTTTGCTCTTGGTTCATTGACCAGACAATTTAATCTCATCTAGTGGGTGCCAGTGAGCTGAAGCAAAGTCCTGTACCTGGCAATCAACTTGTGCTTGTTGCACTGTTACACCTTCCATCACAGGCACAGACATACAGTAACAGAAATGTCCCTTCTGACTGAAGAACAGGCAGCAAATGATAAAGGTTCAGGTGCTGCCTGCTGAAGGACAAGCAGGACCCAGAGAAGACTCTCCCTGTCACAAAATGTGGAACAAGCAAGAGAAAATACAACTACAGAAATTGTTGTGTAGTATTTTCTGCCTTTCCAAATCAAACTGCTGGTACTCACAGAGGCTGCCACAGGAACTTGTGTTCACAGCTACTTCCCTGACTGCAAGCTGGGCTACAAAGTAAGACCTTGCATAATTTTATCCAGTTTGGTTTAGTATTCCCAAACTGTTAGGATCCCAGAGCTTAGCTCTGCCTCTCCTCATCAAACACTCCCTGTTGTGGAAGGCTGCCTGCCTTCCCTTTGTGCCAGCTGCCCTGCTGCTTCTCCTGGAGCTGCCTGGATCCTGCCAACCCTCTGACTGCTCAAGCTGCCCATTCAGTGTGTTACACTCCTGAAAAGAGGCTCACATGGAAGTCTTCCACCTTTTAGGAGCAGGCAAAGAAGATTTCTCATTGGTAGCTCCATCCATAGCCAGAGAACTTGAATCCCAGCTCAGAGCAGGTAAACCCAAAAGGATTTCCTTACTTTTCACCTTGAAATGCTGGAACAAAGAGTTTTTTATATAGTTTGCTGCAGATTTCCTGAGAGAGTTTCAGTCTTTACCAATGTCCCATGAGCTCTTACACCCCAGGGGATGGTGCAAGTGACCTGGATCTTTCACAGTTATTTGAGAACAGATCTGATAAGCAGACTGGGGGGTCAGACAGATCCAAACAGCCTGGTGAAATTCCTTTTTTCCTTTTCTGTGCTTCTCTGCTGTCATACTTTGCTATCTTTAAAAGATTAAGATTCTACTTAATATTGGAACAAGTAATTAACAGGACAAGACAGAAAACTTTATGGAAGCCTCCCAGCTCAGCCTGAGGAACGTGACTTGGAACATCCCTAGGCAGTGAGGGACCAAGGAAAGGGGAAAGCTGCTTCCATCTCTGAAGCAAACACCACTTATGCTGAAGGGGAAAAGGGGATTTCACTCCAACCAGAGCATTGCCAATGAAACCTTTCCCAGACGAGCCCTGGGAGCCCTGCCTGGCTGCAGGATGATGAGATTTTTGGACACGACAAAGAATGCAGCCAAGCTGACATCTGGGTGCTGATTAAGGTAAGTTTTTACATTGTTTATGTATTTACATTTACATGCTGGGATGTGTCCAGAGATGAAGGGAGGTGAGAGGCTTGCACAGCTCTGAGCATGTTGCTCATCACCATCTGGCAAGGCACTGTTTTGTCCACAGACCTTTTCTCACACCAGCTGACAGCCTTGTCACCTTTATCTCAGCAAAGCTGGAAATCTCCAGCCAAGCTGAGGCTCCACACATGGTAGGAGCTTGTACTGTGTGAACATGGACAATGCCTGCTGGCCCAAAATGGCTCTGTGTTCAAAAAGATCAGAAAAAGCAGAGCATGGGAAAAGGAAGGATTATTTTGCTTATTTTAGAGAATGAGATTTAAAGCCAGAGGAGTGACTTGGCAAAATTAGAGGCAGACTCCCTAGAAGCAGGAATTGAATATTCAGGCACAGCTTTGGGTTTTACCTACACCATTGACCTCTCTCTGAAAGTTTTCCAGTAAAACCCCACAAGACTCTGCACAGGCTGCTGTGCCTGATAATCCCCAAAGACCACCTGCAGCCCCTTAGGTCTCTGCTTCCCTCCTTCCCTTGAGTAGAGGTACTGGATTTGTGCTGAAGTAATGGAAAACAGGCAAGGGCTCCATGTCTGTCCCCCTACACTGTGGCAGGTTCAAAAACAGGACCAAGGATAATCCAAGTCTGCAGAGGAGCTACAGGAGGAAGGAGAAGCAGCAGTCAGATTTCAACATTCATCTTCTCCAAAACTCCTGCTGCAAATGCTTGCTCAGCAGTGCCCAGACACCTGGGTCTCCCAGCTAAACCCCCTTGAGTAAAAAAGTGGAGAACCAAGAAACCTGACATAAATCAATTTTCTCCTCCTTAGCACGAGTTTGAAATAACAAAGGGAAAAAACAAGGTAAAACCCAAACTCTGCTCCAAGTGAAGGAAGTTTGGGGTGCCCACCTCTCTGAAGAGCGCGCCATAAAACTGAACAATGTACGGGCAGTCACTGCTTCGCATCACTACATCAAGGTCCATCAGAAGCTGCTTCTGCTCCTTTTCATCCACTGTCGACCGAATTCTCTGAAAGAGGAAGAGTGGCAGAGACTTCATCACTTCCATGCCATCACTGCATCCTCAGCCCTGCTGGTGGAGACGAGTGACCAGGACCCCAAACCCAAGCAGAGCAGGCAGTCCCCCAGGCATGCTCAAAAACACTCTAGAGAATCAAGCAGTGCTCTCAAGTAAGAAATGTAACTGAACACTTCTAAAGCTGCTTGATCAGACTGTAAAGCCCTCAGTCCTCACATAAGCATCAACATTTTCAGATGAAATGTCAGGAAGAAATTGAAGAGCTGAAATTTCATTGAAAACTACAGCAAAGCACCACATCCAGGCTTTCATTTCAAAACAAATTCCCACACAGTTCTTAGCCATGTTGGACGGGCTTGAAGACTAGTTTGAAATTTAACCAAGGAACATTATGTTTAAAACTTCTAAGCACAGAAGCCAAAAAGGCTCCTTCCACAGCCTCCACCATGGCTGGGGAGAAGGGACTGCCACATAACCCAGGGAACACATTTCTCTGGTAATGTTAATGATGGGCAGCAGACCATCATTAACTCATAAAACTAACAAAATCATCATATAGGATGATATCATCTCATAAAACTAACAATCCTTTACCTAGTACTGGCTGAGGGAACATCAACACTGTATAAAAAATAGTTTATACAGATACATACCCCATGTGTATATAGAGATATATATGTATACACACACTATACTTTATATATACATTATGTATTATGAAAAGTTTCATTTGGGCTTGAAAGAGCAACACACATTTGGAAACAGAGAACTGTCCATTTTCAAACATGAAATTGGTTAAATGAAGGATGGAGATGACCACCCAGTTTTTCATGTGATTTTTACAGATATATTTATCATCTTGCACTAATTAATACATTCTCTGAATCACAAGTGAGGAAATCGTGATCCTGAAGCTGTGACTCATGTTGAAAAAAAAAAACCATTAAAAAAACCAAGAAAAAATATCTGGCACGAAGTCCAAAACAACAGAGGTAGCCAGGACCATCCTCAAGAACAAAAACTACACGGCTACCCAAGAAAGAAAAATTAATTCAGGCTTGTGGAAAAAATCTGCAAGATACTAGCACCCATTTCACCAATACTATGGCCCCGTGGGCAACTGCTGGTGGCATCAGGACCACACACATCAGCCAGCCCAGGCCAGGTGAATGAAGGTACTTTCAAGGCTGGCCTTTCATACAGCACCACATGTGAAACATTGTGATGTACTTTAGGACCTGTTTGGTGATGACCCGTACAAAACAAGGACAGTATCAACACTGTATTTTCCTTACCTGTAGTGTATCCTGGTATTTTGGTATTTAACCACTTGTTCTTAATGTTCTAGTACCTCTAGTTTGGCCTAGACCAGTAAATAATATGTTTATGTTGCCCTTTTTTTCCCACCCTGCAAATTCTTGGGGACCTGTCAGGAGACCTGTCCAGCACCCACAGTCCGTGATATCCGTGATGTGCTGAGCAGGTGGGGTTCTGTGCCACCAACAGAGCAAGAAGCAGCTCAACGGGCCAGGAATGGAACTAAAACACTTCACCTCCAGGTCACTGGTTCAGGTCTGTGTCACACAGGGTCAGACAGCCACTGGCTATTTCCTGCCCTTGTGCCCTCACCGTACCAAGCTCTGCAATCCCCCCGAGAGGCTGAAGGCCAAGCAGAGTGAATGTCTCTCTCCAAGTGACACACCAGCAGCACTGTGTGAAATGGAAATGCCACTGCTCTGACCTCCACAGAAGGTGATGGATGCCAAAGCCACCGTGGTGAGACCTATCAGCAATAGTTCAGCCTCTCACTGAGACATGAGCCACGCTGAAAAGGTCACCTCTGGTGAGGAACCAAAAGGAGCTTTTCTCCATATTGTAACTTGTGTTCTCCTTCTGTGCCCACTCCATGACTGTCTCCAAAAAGCTTCTTTCCTGGTCATCTGAGAGTTGTCCCAGCCCTGCTCTGCATTTCCCTTGCACCAGCACAATCCTGTCAGAGCCAACCCCGTAGCATCCTCCTCAAAGTCCACCTCTTCTCCTGAGAGCATCTCCTCCCACCTCTGACATTCCTCCTCTGCTGCTACTTCTCCAACACTGGAAACCATGTGAAATACACTCTGTATGGTGGAGGTGATTTTAATGGCACTCCAAACAACACTGAACCCAAACACTCCTCAAACATGAGCTCCTCAGCAAGAAAGAGCTGGCAGAGGACCCAGAGTGGGTCAGCCACAGGGCAGAGGACAGCTTGAGAAGCCAACGTGGACACTACACCAAATAGTGCTTCAGGGAGAGAAAGGAATGCCACGATACAAGACTGGGAGGTCTCATCCAACAGTGCTGGAGACTGGCAAAGTCAAGAGAAAGGAGAACTCTGAGGGGCAGCATGCAGTACAGCACACAGATAGGGTCAGCCCAGGCTGGACAAGGTGGCTCTGTTTAGCTGCAGCCCAGTACTCCCAGTCCAGCAGCAGGACAGGGAAGTGAGGAAAGTCAAAGCAGTCACTACCCAAACAGCACGTGAGCCAGGATTCAGCCTGGAGCAAAGCACTGCAGCAGCTCCCACAGACACTGCCCAAGAACATGGGACATGGCAGGGAAGGAAGACACAAGTGAGGCAGCATTTCAGACAGGGATGGACAGGGGCTGACTTCACTTCAGGCCTTACAGATCTCAGCCCTGCCTGCAGTCACTGCTAAGTCACTGCTAATTGACCCCATGGCCAAGCAAGCCACAGATGGAAAAAGGGGGATTTGTAGTAGAAGCTTATGGAGTCTCCTTTTTAACAATTCCTTGTTGGCCTCCAATTTAAACTGTATCAAATCCTCTTAGGAGAAAATTCTCCAGCCCTTTTTACTCAAACACAGGTTAGGACAAAGCCTTCCAACACCAGGAAGAAGAGCTCTGAAGCCGTGCTCTGAGTAGCATCAAAAGCACAGTCTGTGCTGTGGATTGTGCTACCCTGAAAGCCAAAACCAGGCAGATTCCAGAAACCTGACCCAAAACAGAAGAGACATCATCCAGCCCAATATGCACACAGAAAGATTCAGGTGCAACGTGAAGTGACTGGTTGAAAAAAAATCTAAAAAAAAGGAAAAGGAAAAACAAAAGCTGTAAACACCAAACTGAAACTCAACTCCTTGAGCTGTGAGACAATCCAGAACTGTCCTGAGCATGGGGCTCACCTGTGTCCTCAGCAGAAAGCTCAGCACAGCAATGCCTGGCAGTGCCATGGGAGAAGTGGTCCTTCCATGGGATGGCAGGGATTTGGGACAACAAACCAGTAGCAAAAGGAGGGTTTGCCCAGTCACTGCTAAGGATGGGAAAATCTATCTCCCCATCTGAAACACATTTAATGCTGACTGAAGTAGATCACAACTAGTTTCCTGCCTCCTGTGATGAGGCTCTAACTCTGTCTCACTGTTCCTTTTCAGTTCTTACTCATCCACTCCCTCCCCAGCTACCCTACCAGCAGGACTGGGAACACTGGTTTCCCCATCTCTCAGCCAGCAGACCTAAACAAATGACTGAAACAGAAAATTCTGAATGTGTCACTCAATTGTGTGAAGAATTACAATGCTGGTTTGGCAATAAAACCCCAAGACTTCTCTTTGGAAGTCATATGGACATGGAAAGGACAGAGAAATTTAGCTGGATGGAACTAAATATACTTATTTATCATTCTGATGGGTCTTTATGGGCTATCAGGCATCCAGGAAAGGATGGAGGAATCATGGAGGTATAAATAAATGTTGAATTTCTGCTCTCAGGGGCATTTGATACTTAGCAACCTCCTTCAGCTGTGAGACTGCCATCGAGGAACCTGAGAAAGTCAGACAGGAACTTCTGGTTTGAAGCTGTGGGTGAGAGAACAAGTGCTGACCACCAAAATGATGTACAAGAGACACTTGGAACAAGAAACAGCTCCATGGCTCACTGGCTTCCCCAGGAAGAACAGGGATCTTTTATGGGCCCATGAGTTCGACACCTCCAATTACCCAACTGATCTTGAAAATGCTTCTGATTTCCTTAGGACAAGTTTAGAGAACAAGTAGAGAACATTAAAAATATTGTTAAACTGGAGAGAAAACAGGAAACCAGCAACAATGACTGAGGACACTGACTGTAACTGGGGGCTGGACTAGGCAATACTGCAGTGGGCCTAAGTCAGCCAGGCTGAGGATATTGGAAGACACAGAAAATTCTGGCCTACAGCTGAAAATCACTTTCTTTTGAGGTGGGGGAACACTGAACACTGTGGACAAAACCACCCTCTCCCCCAGCTGGGTTACTCTCCCAGCTGTAACCATTCCTGACAGAAAAATAATTCAATTAAAAAGAAGTGCAAGATGCTTCCATGGGCCATGATAAGAAGCCTGAAGGTCAACCAAAGCACAAACCACTCCACTGTCTCTCGGTGATGTATTTCTCAGCCAGCTGAACTGGGTGAAACAAAACCTGGAAAAGCTGCTGATGGTGAACCCCAGATTTCTGGGCAGGAGAAGATCTCTGAGGCTCAGACATCACTGCCAGGAACACCAGATGCTCAGGACACCACTGCTGTGTTTAGGCTCCTGACCTGCACAGGAGCAACCCAACACATCAAAGTTTGACTATTTTAAATATGTTCTTATTTATTTGATGAGCTTTTCAAACAAGCAGCTTTCCCAGCCTTCCAGAGGCACTGTGAAGTACCCTGGCTAATAAAACCCACACCATGTACAGTATTTCAGTGCAAAGCAGAGCATCCTGCTCTAACTGGAAGAATGCTCCCCAGCTTTCATTCCAGTTTGGGCTATTCTTTTTTTTAAAATTCATATTCCAGGATATTTTAGCATCCTTTTTGTGTGAACTATCACCAGGGCCAGAAGGAAACCTCAGGCCAGAAATTACAACCCCCAGCAGCTGGGCGAGTTTCCCAAGAAAACATTTCCACCATATAAATGGGGTTTCTCTATGTGCCTCTAATTTGTGGTACCCTCACAGAACAAGAGGCACAGTCCCTGGAGCAGCTGAGACAACACCATGTGGTGATGCTGGAGGGCAAATACAAAAAGGGCTGGAGACTCTCAGACAAAACTAGGACAGCATTGGAGCAGATCCTGAGGAGGAACCAGGGCTCTCTGCACAGTGGGAAGCCCAGGACAATGGTCACAAGTCACTTACAGACTGCCACAGACTGGGAAAAACCAGACACAAAAACAAGAAACCAGAAGCAAAATCAAAGGATAGGTTGGAAGCCCAACCAGGCAAGATCAAGAAGAGCTGGTGCAGCAGACACACACCTGCCAGGAAAAGAGATTTCTCCCAGGAAAATGAGGAGCCAGGAAGAGAAACCTGACAAGGTGAGGATTCAGCATACAAACTGGCCTTGCATTTACTGGTTTGCAGAGCCAGACCTGGCACTGGACAAAACTGGGCTGTTTGCTTTCCCACCTGGAAAAGTCTTAACCTCATATACCAAAAAATCCTTAAGAAAATGAAAAGAGTATTTTCAGTGACAGGAAGACTGTGATGGCAGTTGACCCTGAGTAAAAAGGTGCATCTCCTGGAAGGAAGCAACCTAAAGAGTGAAAGGATTGGTTTTTATTTGGAAATAAAAATTTGGAATATTACAAAAACATAATGCAACATTTTCTAGGGGCAAAAATGAGAAAGGTTTGAACACAAATCCCCCTCTTTCCTTCATCCTCTCTCTCTCCTCCTGATAGCTCTAGGAAGCAGCCCTCTACGGCAGAAAGCATAAGGGGTGCACAGACAATTGCAGGTGGCAGCAACAGGAGGACCAGGTCCCTGCTCCTGCAGCCCCCTCCAGCCTTCAGCCTGTTCCCAAAGAGGTACAGAACATCTTTTTGTCACTGAAACGAGTATTCACAGAGAATGGCTGAGGCTAAAGGAGAGGGAGGAGCAGGACTGGGCACAAGAGCTCATCATCCCAGCCATGCTCCAGCAGCTGAAGCTTTGCTGCAGTAGTTTTAGCCAGAGACACAATGAGACTCATTTCAGGCTCATTTTCCTCCTTTTCTACTGACTCTGGAGCACAAATGAAAAGTCTGACTCATCCAGGGCCTGGCAGCCCTGCCCATGCCAGGAGACTCATTAAAGGCACCAGCATTGCATCTGCCAGGACCCATGGGCTGATAGACCAAAATGAGTTACAGGGAAAAATGGAAGAAAACAGTGTCTCCACCTGCAGATCTCAAGTTATTTTCATGGTATTTCAGCCCTCAGGAATTGTTTTCCTTCAATGGTAAGAAAAACTGGATGTGCAGCAAAAAAAGGCTGTGCTGGGGGAGCCCTGGGGGCACAGGAGCCTGTGTGCCCTGTGGCACTGAACTTCCCCAAGCAGGGGAAAGCTTGGGAAGCGTCAAGGAACTGCTCCTTGGGAAAAGCAGGACAGGCTACAAAAAGCAAGAGAAAGGAGCTGGGAACAGGATTTGTTCCACACCCTTTGAGGGGAGCAGGATGAGTGACCAGAGGTGCCCAGCTGGCCTGGCTCAGCAGGAAATGCCTTCAGCCAGAGGAAGACTCCAGAAAGGGGAAATGAGCAATGTTTCAAGCTGCACACTGGCAGAATGAGGAGGATTTGAATTTCCCTGTGGTAGAACAGGGTGACAAGCCTGGTCATGGTAGCTGCAAGCAGGACATGGTTCTTCCACAAGTGGGGTAGGAATTTCCTGACCGCGCTGGGAATTTGCAGCAACAGTAGAGGAAATTTGGGGAGTGGTGGAGAAGGATGGAGGAGCAGTTGGGACAGGCCCCTGTATCGGTTTTCTCTGCATCTAGTGAGCAGTACAGAACAGCCAACCTTTGGCTTGCAGCTTCCATTAAGCTGTTTCCTTGTGCTGAATGTCCTTCCAAGGATGCTTGGCTGCTGCACTGGTGCTGCTCTTGGGGAAGCACAGGAGTGACAGCAGCTCAACCAAATAACCAGACACTGGCTCCACAATCCAGCTGTACAGGGATCCTGTCACCTGCCCCCAGCACACTGCCACACCACAGAGCTGCAGGTGCCATGGAGATCATAGCCAAGACCTCACTAAACTGACACATTTTCAAAAAGCACAATTTCCCTTCTCCAGCTTCCCTTACAGAAGAGCTAAAGGAGAACACACGGCTGAAGGCAACAGTTCCTCGGTGAAGAGACCACAAAGCTTGAGAGAAAGAGACAGCAGGAGGGGAACAGTCCCCAGCACAGACAGACTAAGACAGAGGAGGAGCAGAAGATTAATGCACAGCCATGGCTGCCCCAAAAGCATCAGGAGGCTGAGAAAGGAAAATCTGAGGAGTGTGGGATGAACTAGTCACTAGCCTAAGCTTAGCCCCATCCTGAAACCTCATCTCGAAGAGCTGCACCATCCAGTCTGGGGAATTGCTGCTGCTGCCTTGGAGGCCTCACTGACTGTCCCACCCACAGGTCCTCCTTTGCATAATTTTGTGTTTTCTCCCCACTGGGACAAATAGAACAGTTGCTTACCACTACTGTTTTAGAAATGATGCTGTTGCCCAAAGCCTCCAACCTTTCTTCCCCAGCAGGCCCAGCCATGTCCACCCAAAAGAAACAGGGTCAGAAAAAAGAAGGTGGCACCAGCCCAGCCCTCAACTTAAACATTTCACAGTTTAGTCACTGTAAACAAATCGGATTTACTTGCTTAAAAGTCAGCCCCTGAGGCCAGAACCCCCGAGGCTCAGAACACACCTCATCCCTTGGGAAAGCCAGCTCAAGGTGCTGCCCCATGCCATCTCCAGCCGTGTGCTTCAAGGACACAGAACTGGTGCCTTCTGCCTCCCACATGGCTGTACCTTCACCACGGGCCCTCAACAGTGACAAGGCTCACCTGGGGTGCTGAAAAGCCCTTGTGCAAACAGTGTGGGACAAGAGAACCCCTGTGCCAGCAGACACATCTTCTCCATGACATGAGGTAATCCAACACAGTGCCCTTCTCCGCACGGCTGTAGCCACCGCAGAGCTCTGGGAAACAGCCACTCAGCTCTGGGGGTGTGCCCCCTTCACACCCTCAGCAAAACTGCAGCTACCTGGGTCACACACCCTGAGTCTGAGAAGATGGAGGTGTCCAGGAATCATTTCACTGCACCATCGTTTTTCAAACTACAAACTACACTCGTGAGTTCTCCCAAAGGCAACTGAAAGAAACCAGCCTTTAGCTACAGGCAACCTCTAGCTCCACTGGAGACTTTCAGGGATTCAAACCCAGCTTGAAACAGCACTGCATGGTGATCAACAACACTCAAGAGACCTAACCAGTGATCCCACCACTGTGAGGAAGTCAGTACTTACTGGAGAATATCAAAGGATGAGGGTTACTCCAGTAACCTCAAACACTAGAGACAGGTAGGAATCATATTCAGAGCAGCTGGAGCTGAGATATGTCTGCTTGGCATGTGAGACCAGCAGGGGCAAATGTTTTCAGATTGGATCAGGGAATATTCCAAAGAAGACAGAGTTGAAAAAGACAGCAACGCAGACTCCTACATAGCTCACTTCTGCTTTTTCCTGGGAGCCATAAGAGCACTTACAGTTGATATCATCAACAGAGTTAAAAGACAGATGTCATCAGCAACCCGCAGTGAGCAAAGGAAAGCACCAGAGAGACAGAGAACAGCTGCTGCCCACCTCCATGGACAAGCAGCTCCTCAAAGATGCCCAGTGAGCAGCACTGCTGTGGCAAGTCAGGCAGTTATTGCCCAGCTGGGAGAGGAGGCTGTTCCTGGTTCTAAGGTAAGTTTTGGGGTAGCATAAAGTAGAAAATCAAGTAGGACAGTCAAGAAACCTGCTACACTTTCCACCTCCAGGACAGTCTGACACGGTAAGCACAAAGCAGACACTCCATCATACATCAGCAAGAGCACAACATTCCCTAGAAGACATCCACTCCATGCCAGCTCCTCCTGGCAAGGCCACACCATGGCACACGCTGACATAAACAGCTAATTTTAAGCCATTACCTTATTTCACAAAAGATACCAAGAAGCTATGAGATGTCAAGCTGTGCCTACCACCAGCCTAGGCTGTACCTGAACCAGTGACCCAGAGGTGAAAGGCCCGTGCCCCATCATCAGTCTCCAGAGACGTGTGATCCCCTCAGAACAGCAGGCTCCTGATAGACATTTTGAAAAGGGCACAGCAATTATGAGAACTTCACAATTCACCTGAAAACATGCCCATTATACACTGTATTTTCAGCAAACAGCAGCCTTTACACCAGAAATAAATAGAACAGAGCAGTAGATGGGTGCTAGATGGAAGAACCTTAATTCTCCATCACACTGCATCCCAACGGACTGAAGTACAAATGTAAGGATGGGCATCACCTACTTTAACTGCCATAATTTGCCCACTTGGTTTGTGGACCATTTTGTTGACAGAACCATAAGCGCCTCGTCCAATTTCTCCAAGGTCTTTCAAGTCCTCTGCTGTAAAATCCCAATGTTGCTCAGGGGAAATCTTCAATTTTCCTGATGATTCAATGCTGTGTGTTCTCAGTCTCTCTCTGTCAAAAATATTGGGAAGCAATTTTTCCACATTTTAAATAGTCTTTAAATGTCTCTTTTCAGCACTTGATTAAACATTAGAAGAGAGGGGTTCATAAAGCTACAGCAACAATCTGACTCCACGAAGGATTTTGGTTGGGGTGGGGGTGGAGGGGTGAGGGAAAATGTTAAATCAAAAATGACATACACTTGCCCACAGCTTCAATGAAGGATAAGTTTCTCCAGCTGCAGCATAAAATTCAATATGTCTCATAGAGTCATTCTAAGCACTCATTTACACAGTTCTTTCTACTTTGCACAAAATACATCAGGCTGTGAGCGGGATCTGGTAACATGCAGCACCAAGAGCCTGAAGAGCACTCCCAGCCCCATTTCCCCAAAGCTCCTGCTGCTCTACACCACCACATCCCAGCACCTGCCTCCCTTCCAGCTGGGATTCTATCCATACAGGCAAAGCTCTTCTGGGTGAACCAGAGAGAGTTTAGGAAAAGTTTGCCCTTAATGGAAAACTGCAATTAAAAAAGAAAATAACCCAAAACCCCCAAAATCCAATACACATTTAGATAATCATTGAATTTATCCAAAACCAAATAAAGAGCCAATAATTCATAAAAAACAAGACAAGTTCTTTGTGACATATGAAAACAAAATCTGCCTGTTCAGGTGTGTCTTCACCAAGCACCTAAATTAACTTTCTCAGGCAAACCCTGCCCCTACTGAAGCCACCAGGATTTGCCCAGGTAAGGAGCAGATGAATGTCCAAAATTTGTGAACACAAGAGTTCAAAGGTGCCCCCCAATGGCTCATTCACATGCAGCAATGCTACCATTGAATTAGCAGGAAATGCACAAGTATTTGCAACACTTTTCATCTTAAAATGCCATGCAAAATTTCAGTTTTTCATTAGTTAATTAGCTGATTCACACTTCTTGAGTCATAAAGTAAGCCAAAAGCCCACATTTTTCACTTTCAAGATGCATTAAGAGCAATGCAGACAGTTCCCACTGCAGGGCACACTGATCTCACAGGGATTTTTAAAGCAAACAAGTACTTGTGACCACCCTGTGTACAGGAGAGATCTATCAAACTCAGTGGATGTTTGATCCAGCCCCCACTTGCCTGTCCAGGGTCTGGCCCAAGGAGCAGAACACACATGGAGGATTTGACCAAACCCACAGAGCTTATTGAGCTTATCAGCCGAGGAATAAACAGGTCACGGCTGATTCCACGCTGATAAATCCCACATTGGTCACCAGCAGCTGCAAACACCACCCAGCTGAGAACCCAACCATGACGGGGTTTTATTGGGATCCCAGGTTTTGAGAGGGCAAAAGGCCAATTGACTGGAGCAGCCAGAGCTCAAATGGCTTCCTCTGCTGCCCTCTGGGTTAGTGCTGCCGCATTTGGAGCAGCTGCGTGTCCTGAACCC
This sequence comes from Promerops cafer, assembly GCA_013398275.1. NCBI lineage: Eukaryota > Metazoa > Chordata > Aves > Passeriformes > Nectariniidae > Promerops > Promerops cafer. The sequence goes on from VZSE01015551.1 coordinate 207,985, forward strand.
TTGACCTGTTTGATGAAAGCATTTGGGAGCAGCTCCTCTCCTCACTGCTGGGCTGGGGCTGCCATGGTGTCTCCTGCTCTCTAACCTGCCCAGCTCAAGATTTCCATCTGCTGTTCCCTACAGTGCCCCTACACTGCACTTAGAAATGATTTGGGAAACCAGGTGATAGTGCTACAACACAGCACAAGGTGGGACAGATGAAATCTCAGAGCCTCTGTGTGTAACAAACCCTGCATTCAGTGGGGTTCTCCATGGAAATTGCTTACTAGAAAGCAAGGAATGAAAAAAAAGGGCAGCAAAATGACAAAAAAGAAAAGAACAGAGGAAAAAAGAAATTAAAAAATAAAAAGAAAAGAAACATGACCTCCACATGTGCCAAGTGTCTCTCAGACAGCTTCTGTTGGGAGCTCCTGAACTGGTTTCTGTCTAACTGCTCCACCATCCTGTTTTGTCAGTGCCATAAAAATAGTTCTTGTTTTGAGGGAGGAAGGGAGGTGAGAAGCACTATGCCAAGGAAGCACAGACAAATGGGCATTTCCTGCCTCACCTCCTGCCAGCCAGTGGGCATGAAGGAGAATGATCTTTGACAGCTAAATCCTCTTCAAAAAAGCAGAGGAAAAATGGCAGAGAGGTGAAGTGTTGAGTTTTCACTGACTGAGCTCCTTTTTCAGCATTTGTTTGAAAATAACATTTCATATCAAAGTTCTCATGGAGTTAGAAAATTTAAACATTGAGGCAATTTATTCAAATAAGCAATTAAACCCTCCTCCTCTCTTCCCTCTGTTTTTCAGACTAGGAAACCTTGCTTTTCTGACCCTACAGCAGAAGAGAAAGCGAATTGGAATTCATTATTTCCCCGTGACACAAGCAGCCTGTGTGTCCCCAGCTGTGGTGTGGAAGAGGATCTGGGCCATTGTTCTGCAGCTGCAGGAGGAAGGTGGGAGCTGGGGAATATCCCCTCTTCCCCAGGGCTGCACCGAGGGCTCTGCTGCTCTCCAGGGGTTTGGACTGAGACAGACCATTACCATCCACCCCCAAACCCTCCTGTCTTGGAGCTTGGCTTCATTTCCATTATGTATTTATGATGCCATCTGCCCTATCTCACAACCACAGCTCCTGCTTAGCTCTTCTCAAATACCCAGGGAAATGGTCAAATAACCAAATTACCAGTTTGACAGAGCGACAGAATAGAGGCTCTGCTCAGTTAGCTGATTTGCCACATGCAAACAGCATGGCCCACCTCAAGAGTCATAACTGCAATGCAATAATTGCTTTTAATGTCAAAAAACTACTCTTGGTATCAGAATTTTTTCAGTGTAAATCAAAATCCCAAGGGATTACCATGTCAAAAATACAAATCTAGAACACAGACTCTCAGCACTGATCTAAATTGGGAATTTTTTGATGTAAATCTGAGTGAGGTAATAAAAACTAAATTGCCAGTGCAGGACATCTATCTGTATGTTTGTACTGCTGCAGATGTGTGAGGACATAAATCCATAGGGTGGACATGCCTCCAAATGCAAAAAGGCCTGCCTGAACCTTGCACTACATCCTGGTGCCCTGGACACTACAGCAGCCTGCATCAGAGAATAGCAGGACAGCCATGCAGCCCAGGGTCTAGTGAAGGTAAAAAGTAGTTAGTGCCCAGTCCCTGGGATTAGAGCACATCAGAGTTTGCACAAGTCAGCAGACATGTGCCTTCTCTTACAATTTTGTTTTTAAGCTGTGCAATCCAACCTTCTCTAAGGCTGGGAAGTTAGGCAAAATTGGACATAAATTCTCCAAATGCCTGGGATGTGTAAGATGGACTTGTGGGGCTTCATATTTAAAAAAATAATATAAAGAGTTGAAGTGGGCTAGATACTCTTCAAACAGTTAAAAGCAGCATTTCCAAAAGCACCTTCGAGTGACTACATCTCCTGACAACTCATCCAGGGCTTGAGCTTCCAACTCCCCATCCTGCTTTTGAAAATTTTTGAAAAGCAAAGAAAAAAGGGGCTGAGGAGGTGGCTGTGATCCTTGCACTTGAAAGGCACCAATGTGTCGGTCTCACTGCAGATGGTTACTGTGCTTGTCACAGCAGTTATTCCAGGGATTAGGAGCAGCAAGCAAGACAACAACTCCTCCAAACAGTTGTCCTTTGTCAGAGCTGTGTCCAGCTTGGCAGGAGGCGGGCGGGCGCTGGCGCCAGGCACCGCCGGGCCCGGCACGGCCACGGGGCTGCTCGCCACAAGCTGCACAGCTGGACACGCTTGGGAAGGTCTGCGATGGCCAGAGGACCCCAAAATCTCCTGTGGACACCCACGGACAGCTTGGGAAGCTCCCAGACAGGCTGTGGAAGTTCCCCGAGTCCTGCTGTTAACAACCAACTGCAGGGAGGCCACAGCTTTTAGAAACAAGCGTTTCCTTGGCATGAAAAAGAAGGACTGTTGAAAGAAGCAGGGAGAAGTTGGGGTTTTTTAAGCAAAATTTAAAGTCAACAGACATGAAGCAAGGCCAAAAAGATGTTGAAGGTAGCTGCCTATCTCCTCTGTTTCACTTTGCTGAGAGCTCTGCAGGACTCAAAGGAGCCCAAAAGCTGACATATTCCATGGTACAGCTGACATGAATAAAATCTGCAGAAGCAAAAAGATCCAAGCAAACCAGCTGTGCTTCCCAAGCCTGCCTGGTGCTGGATTCTGCTCAGAAGTCTCTCATTTAAGCTCCTGTTTTCACTAGGGTTCATGAGAATATATTCCACTTCTCCACAGGCTTGGTAAAAAGGCTGACATTTTAAAAACTGATTTGTGGTCCATCAGCCAAAGCTAAAATGTAAATCCTAACAAAAAAGCTTCCAGGCAAACTGCAGAGTTCAAATGACACTGTGCAACTTCAGAGTACAAACACGGTTTAGGACTGTGGCTGACACGTTCCTACCAAGACTCTCAGACAGCCTGGAGAGGTTTGAGAGAGCTTTGTTTCTTCTGTCTCAAAGTCTCTGTCATTTCTAAAACCATTTTCAGACCCTGCAGGCCAATGCTAATACAATATCAACCCTAGTTTGAATTTCACTAGAAAAAGTCTTTAGAAGAAACGTTCCCTTTTTTTCCTAGAGGAGTGGAAATGTTGGTGCTGTCACAAAGTTTTTGGATTCTCAAAAGAAGAAATAATTGCTTTTCATAAACAAACAGCGACCTTGCAAGAGGGGCAGAACTAATTTGGGTTTGCTCTGATCCATGTAAGCTGTCCTGAGGCTTCATTATATTCAGGAACAGATTCCTAGACATGAAGAAGAGATACAGAAAATGTGGCAAAGGAAGGAAATACTTTTGCACCTGTGACCTACCCAGACTAAAGCAAAGCACATTTGTTCCCCTTCCTTGTGACCAAGAGGCTGAATTTCTCCCTAGGACTGTTCTTGGCTTTTTATGCTCCTCCAAAATGTTAAGATAAAGATAATAACAAAAAGTGGAAGCCCACATGTCTCAGCCCAGCACGCCCTCAAGGCTGCTAAGAGTCTCCCTGGCTTCAATGGGGCTTGGCTGAGGCTTTTAAAATGTCAATATTTTGTATTAAACTCCCCTGGTAAAACACTGACTTACAATGGATTTTGATTAACCCTGCCCTTACATGGAGGAAACCTCTCCACCCATCGTGGTGAAGACTGAGCTGAATTTAACTGAGCATATTGATCTCAAATTGAGTTTGACTCGGCCATGAGCCAGACTGCAGCACATTCACTGAACCCACCACTGCTGGGATTTCAAAGCTTAAACTGGATTCAAGAACTTCAGGATAATACTGGAAAACTCTGAGCTAATGAATTTAAACAACCCTTCTGAGAACACTGATTCTTTTTATTTCCTCTCCTGGGTCATGGGCAGCTCCCTGAGAGAGAACAGCAAACAGAGACACGAGCACAGCCGTAAGAATCAACAAAATAACCTCAATACAGACCATAAATAGTTTGCAAAATCATTATTACACAGCAATCACCCGATGGAATGACACTATTTCTGAGACAATTTCATTACTTTAAGAGATGCCATTTTTGCGGGATGGAGAAGATTTGACAATGGCTAACAGACAGGAAAGCTTACTGTAGCCTGCTGGAAAGTTTCTGGATGAGGTCCGCTTCTCTCCTTTTGAAACTGAACGGGACAATGTGATTACTACCCAGGGTTGCTTGTGTGTCACTTCAGCCAGGAAAAGTTGTGGAAATGACAGGAAAACATGGTGCTGTTATCACATGACACAAAAACGTACAACACAATACTCAGCTAGTCACACTGCCCACTGAGCACTCAGCAGCACAAATCACAGCCAGATCTCTCTCTCCCAATTTCCACCTAAGCTACCTCCCCTCCTTGGGGGCAAAGCAGCACCCGATGATTTGAACTCATTTTAACATATTAGGTCATAAGCAATTTGTTTTCTTACAGCAACGAGATTTATTATTTCCAACTGTATTATTACTACAATTAGAAACATGCATTATTAACTTATTAGCCAAATACCTGTGTGTTAGTGACATGCTACTTCCCTCGAGGCACATTGACCATCCCTGCTCTGCTTTTCTCGTGCTAAGGCAGATCTTATTAACAACTTTTTTTTCCCTTAAAAAAATTAAAAATCAAGCTTCCATCCTGAATCCACCAATCTAGGACTGGTGGTCTCTCCCAGGTGGGCTTTCCATTCATCAGATCCCCTCTCCCAAAGAAGTCTGAATGAATTGAACAACTACATCCTTACTTATTCAACTGACAAGAATTAATCACCACTCTGCACTATGAGACTTTCCTAGGAACAAAAGTTGTATTCTGGATCTCAGAGTCCCTCAAGCTATCCAGCTCTAGGAATCTTTCTCAACATGAGGACCTGTTATCTCAGAGCAGTTGGAGGAGCTTGGGTGAGATGGGCTTCTGCTAAGCACTGTGTGGAGAACAAGCCCTGGATCCTTGCACCACTGCAGCCATGGACACATGGCCAGCAAAGGAACCAGGGGCTCTGCTCAGCTCCTTGTAGGAACACCTGAGAGGGGCAGATAATGAGCACTGCTAATTCAGCTATAAGAAATGGTTTCGTTTTAAATACTCTGAAGAAGTGATTTTTCTAATTTAAACTTCTGTAGGACAAAAAGTTACAACCCAAGTGTGGAGAAGTGCAACTTCTCTTCTGGAATTTTAAAAAAATACAACCGAACAGTATCTCACAAACTTTGGGCAGCATCACAGCCTGAAATAACCTGAAATTCACTGCCAAGAATGCACCTGGTCATGTATTTCTGTCTGTGGTAGACAAGGACAGATGGGAGACACAGAAAGCACCTGACTGCAAGACAGAGACTGCTTATTCAGAGATGCAGCTACTTCAGTATGGTGACCAAAAGAGCTCGTAACAAGACCAAGCAGACCAAATTTGACTTTTATTTAAAATGTGCATTCTCTAAAACAAAAGATTTGTGCAGACCAGGTGAAGATTCCCAGGCTCCAGCAGTGTGGTGAGATTTTCCATGCTGGGCTCCTCCGTGACAGCTGCTGGGGTATGGTGCTCTCACTGACCCTTCAGAGCCAAGAGCTGGTTTGCTGTCAGCTCTGCAAGGATGCTAACAGAAAACTCAGAGTGCTGTAAGGAGCTAAACCAATGTTCCTAGACAACCAGCTTTCCCCTTTTTCACTGGTGTGAAAAACCCACCTAGAATATCAGAGAGAAAAGAACACAAGCTGTGTTACAGCAAAGCCCCTGTGCTCCTCAGAGAGGACAACCACCTTCACACTGCTGGAGCAAGAGATACCAGAAACAACCACTTCCAACTGAGCCACACTTGTCTCTGCAAAGGCACCACTTATGCCAGGCATGAAGGACCATTTGCTCACCTGGATTTATTCCAAGCTTATCTTAGGAAGGGAGGAATTAAAACAGGCTCAAAGAAGAAGACTGTTCAGCGTTGCCATAATCTACTGGAGACTGGCTCTGCCATTTAGATTTAGGAAAAAGTTCTTCTCCCAGAGGGTGCTGGGGCACTGAACAGGCTCCCCAGGGAATGGTCACAGCTCCAAGGCTGCCAGAGCTCAAGGAAGATTTGGACAACACTCCCAAGCAGAGGGCAGGACTTTTGCAGGGTACAGGGCCAGGAGACTCAGTGATCCTTGTGGGTCCTTTCCAACTCAGTTTATTGCTATGATTTTATGATTTGCTCTCTTTTAACTTAAGTTTCCTAAAATGGAAAGGTGTTTGTGGTATGAGGCAAGAACATCCAGCTGATATCAAGGATGTCTGTAGTTTTCACAGACACAATACACAGCAATCCCAGATAATTTAAGTCCCTTTCAGAAGCCTGTTCCCCAAACAAGCAGAATAGCAAAACCAGTTTAGTCCCACAGGCCAACTCCCACCTCCATCACGTGCATCCTGTCCACCACAAGATACTTTCCATGACTCTATTTAACAGCTGATTTTCCTGTGTGCATCCTGTCCATTCAGACCCAAAGTCCTCCACAGCACATGCTGGAAGTCACTCATTTGTGCAAAGAATGAGGACAGAAGTTGTCGACACAGACCCGTGGGGTTGATGCAGTCTCTGAATCTGAAGACTCTTCTCTCTTTATTCTCCATTCCTTGATGTGCACAGAAGATAAAAGCAATGACTGATTCCTTCAGTTTGAACCCACAAAGCAGAAGAGTTGACTCACTTTTCCGTAGTCAGGGGAAAACAAAAGACATTTTACTACGAGGTGGTGATTAAAGTCTGAAGAGATGAAGGATGTGCCTGCCCTGTTCTGATGAAACGTGGGATCCCAGAGTAGCGATGAGCAGAGTTTATTCCTGGTTTACAGGGGTTTCCTGCAGGAATGTGGATTTCCATCTGGAGTCAAAGGGTTGGAGTCCAGTCAGATACGAACTGTGGTGGTCCATGCCTGACCCTCTCAGATTAACAGTGGCACTGACAGCCCCTCAGGGTCAGAGCCCAGCTCCACCAGCTGCTCAACACAGCAGAGACACACAGGCACCAAGCTCAGCCCAATGCATAAGCCATGTTCTACTTCACTACTTGTAAGTGACTATTGAACAAGATATTTGTCCAAAAAATGTGCAGAGACCAAACCTGTGTGTACACACAAATACATTTATACAATATATTCAGAGATGTTACACATAACATTCCACTTCATCCCATTTTCCTCTCCAAACACCAGCACGTTCTGCACAGGAAGCCAGCAGTTATTGCACTTGCCCAAGAAAGGGGGGGGAACATGGGAATATTGGGCTCTCTTCAGCCTGAGGACTCCACCCATGTGCCAAGACACCAGTCCCCAAGACATACAGGATGTGAGGATGGGACAACTATGGCCCCACTGACCTTGGATCAAAAAAAAAAAGCTCAGAAAGCAGATTCATGGGGCTAGAAGAAAGGAACTACAGAAAGCCAAGAGGGCATCCCATGCTCTCAGGTGGTTTAGAAAGATGAGCAAAAGTATCTCCTGCTCCCTGGAAAAATTTTAATGGCAATCAGTTCCATCTGATGGGTTTTCAGAGCCTGCCTTACAAACTGATGAGCTCAGAAACAGTGATGCCCAGTGCTCCCTCCTGGGCAGGACAGCAGCAATGCACTCAGCTCAGAGGATCCCTGGGACACTCTGGGATGCAGGAAACACACAGCTGGCTTGGGATCATTTTGATCAAAAAGTTCAAATCCCAAGGACTGCTCATGGCATGAGGGAGAAAGGGAGAAATCTTAGCAGCTTCTGTCAAATGGAATTCTGGATCTCACCTGTACCTCTTAACCATAAAAAGTTACTGGTGAATAATGGATCAGACCATGTGAATGCTTGGAGATGGCATCACATCTCACCTTCTCTACAAGGTATGAACTGCGAGTTTTGGAACAGCTTACAGAATTTTCCAGATAAAATGGTAAAGGGACAAACACACCCGTCTTAAAATACCCTGAGAATCCAACAGATCCAGATGCTATTTACTGAAAAGTCTGACATGAGTGTAGCTGTGGTCTCCCACTTTCTCATGAGCCCTCCAGAGAAGACTGAGGTATTTTGGTGTCCTGAAGGCTTTGAAAGTCTCCACACACCAAGACTTACAACCAGTTTTCCTAGAGCATGTACGCAGCTGTCCTTGCGGGTGGATGCAGCACCTCAAAATAAAGGCAAGGAAAGAAGGGGAGAAAATTTAGCTTCTGGCAACACAACATGAAGGCAAGAGCTGATATCAACTCTGAAACTCCTTGAGCTACTTTCCCTGCTTTGAAACAAGCACTGCAGCAGTTACATCTCGGTGTGAGTTATGCAGCTGTGCCAGGAGCAGACCTGTGCCCTGCATGTGTGGAAGGGGCTGCAGCTCAGGAGTTCCAGGGTCTACTGCACACTGATGGGACAGCTCTGCTCCTGCCAGACCCAGCACTACCTCAGAACCATCAGGACACAACCAGAGGAATTACATAAACCCAAAATTCTTCAATCACAGCAAATCCTCCATAGCTTGAAGCCCTGAACTGCTTTCAAAGAAAAGCAGCACCATCCCATATATCATGCACAGCAAGTGGAATGGGGGAAATTCCAATTCTTCATGGCCAGGATGACAAACTTCCCTAAATCATCTTCCTCAGCAGACTACACAAGGTATTATCAAAGCACTGACCTTGTATTCAGGTTTATAAACCTGTGCTTTTGGAACCAAGCTGACTAAGCAAGGAAAATGGTCACCCCCAGCTCTCCTTCAGGCTCTGGAGCATGACAGGTACCCCCAAAGCAGCAGCCAGGTCCTGCACAGGCTGCAAACACTGGGGTTTTGCCATGAGCATGGATGGAGTCAAGGATGGTGCCTTGAATGTGTCTCAGGAAGGACCTGGCCGACCACAGGTCACCCATGGAGCCATGTCACTGGATGAAGGGGAGGCAACACAGCTCACCAAAAGCCAGGCATGAGAAGGAAAGTCTATAGGAAACTCCTACCCAAGGGAGACATCCCCAGCTTTGCTCTTCTGTCCAGACACTCTGTGTCCCAGCAGGCCACACTGATGGAGATTTCACGTTGAATGAAGTCAAGTTCAGTTTGAAAATGAACATTTCCAGCTCATTGCTTTACCTTTCTCATTCCCATTGACCCAGAATGCTTCACCCCCCTCCACACCATTCAACTCAGTAGGAAAAAATCTGGTAGTCAACTCAAAACCACTACACTTGAGTGACTTATCCCAAACACCACCTTGGTGTCCCCGGAAAAGTGAGCACAACACTGTTAAAAACACCTTCACAGGTAACACAGCTCTGCCACTACCTCATCCCACCTTCTTTTGCCCAACATGCCATGGAAAACAGCCTTGAGGAGGCAGCCCAAGCATCAGCCATTGCACCTTGAATTAGGAACTGCAGGATGTTCATGCCTTGGTGTGTGAGACATCTGTGTCCCAGCTCAGGGGCCAAGGATGGCTGTGTTGCCATGAGGGCTCACAGGGACAGGCACAGAAGCCTGCAGCCTCTCCCACCTTGGATAACCCAAGCCTTCTGCCACTCCAGTACCCAGCTGCTGTCCCTGACTGGGCAGGACAGGCCAGATCTCAGTGCTTTCTTAGGTGACTTGCCACCAGCCCCATCCTCTCACCCATCATTGCTCTCTCCACCATGAAGGGGACAGGTCTACCCCGAGCCCTGGGTGGGGGTCCTGTTACGCATCACACCGAGAGGGTCAAGGCTGCAAGGTCCAAATTCTGCCCCTAAATGAGCAGCTCTGACCAGGGTTGTGTGCACAAGAACCAAAACAGCAGCTCCCAACCATGCCCAGATGGGACAGCTAACACAGAGCTACCTGTGGATCACAGATCAGAGATTCCTGTTGAACTCTATCACAAGCTTCAGGCCTAACCTCTGCCTCTTTCAAAAGCCAGCATGTCCCAGCTTCTCATCCACGGGAATGCAGAGATTTGTGCAACAATTTATAATTGCACAGCTCAATCACTCAGCACCCATGAAGCACTTGGAACCCCTGGGAGTCAGGTCATTACATAACATCAGGCTGGATTTGATTTAGACACCCAAGGGTGGCTCAGTAGTTTCCAGAAGTTCTGAGGAGCCCAGGTCCCTGCAGTGGGGCAGGAAGGCAGGTGCTCAGCACCCTTGAAAAATTCATGTCAATTAGCTGAATGGAGATACACAAGGTCCAAATTTTGGTTCCAGATACAGAAGGCCTAAAGTCAGAAGCAGAGTGCTGGGATATCAAACCCTTACAGAAAGATGAGAACAGTCCTACCAGGGCAGTGAAGCTGCAAGGGATGTGGAAGCTGCTAGAGAAGTTTAATTTGGAAGCTGCAGACAGCAAAAAGCTCCTCTGCAGAGAGGATTTGCACTTAAGAAATACCAAAACTTAGAAAGTTAAAAAAAAAAGTGAAAAACAGACCTTAAAGCAGCACATTCACAAAAATCTCACACTGACTCTGGCAGCACCTTCTCTGAAGCAGTGACCTATTCGAAGCCAGAGACACTCGAGTGTGTTACAGACCACATAATCTCTGTCATGCAAAGATCACTGGCCAAATGAACTTGTAAAGTCTTGGAAGGAAGAGGAAAGTTAAATACAAGGCAAAATTCACCAATTTGCAAAAAATGCTCCTGAAAAAATTACAGAAGAAACATTGTTCCAGCACTGAACGGACAGTGATGTCTGTATGAAAAGTGAAAGCCTGGTTACCACAGGCTCCCTCAGACACTGAGATGTCTCTGCTGAGGTCTTGGAGGTTGCATTTCACTTGTGCTGACTTGAAAATACAAGTGATTACATCCAGATTCTGCAACTTTCAGGAAACGGGACAGAATCCATCACAGAAAAAATTCAAATTCTTGGTACCTTTGAATTCTGCCTCCAAGACTTCCAGGCAGCACTCCCTGCCACAGGAAGGTATCACACAGCAGAAAAGTAAGAGAAATCAGTAATAATAAAGATGTGAAGTGACAATTACAGAAATGAGGAAGAGACAGAGAAATATTTACAAGAAAACTCACACCAGAAGTAGGGAGCATGCCAGCTTAGGATATTCCCCTTTGGGGTTTAGGTTTTGGGGTTTTTTTTCAAAAATGGTAGGAAGTCTCTCAAGTTACTTCCTAAAAAACTCCACCAGCTGCAGGCTGTGCAGCTACAGAGCCTGACCCCACATGCCAGAAGGGTATGGGAAAGCCTAAGAGGAGATTAAAAGAGCAACAGACACCTCAGAGAGGCTTTGGAACAGCCAGAAAAAAACCTTTCCAGGAATAACAGTCCCTGAAATATACAGAAAAAAAGGAAGCAGCAGAGTCTGATGTGCAACTGGACCTCCACTGGCTTTTGAAGAATCCAGCAGAACATCCAACACACTCTTGGGGCAGCTCTCTGGAAAGTGTGTGACTCTCCCAGGTGTCACAAGAAGCAGCTCCACGCAGGGCAGCTCTGGAAAGCTTAAGTCCCAATAAATCCATGAAGACACTCACAAACTATAGGGAGAATGTGAAGTTCTGGACACCAGACACTTCAAACATCAAATTTCTACAGTAAGAGATTAGTTCATTTTGTCACCTTTCCAGGTGAAACTGCAGTGCTCTGGTAATGATGTTCTCAAGAGGTGGCAGCTCTGAGAGTCAAGAGACCTCCCAGGCAGCAGACAGAACACTCAAGAAGCAGCATGCTGTCACCCAGATGCCAAACAACATTCTCTGTGCTTGCCCATTTCCCAGCAGGTCGATCTAAATCCTCTAAGTCAACACCCAGGTATCACTGCACAAGAACACAAAGCTTTCCAGAAAACCAAAAATCTCATCTACAGCCAAATGGTTTCCATCTTGGTTTCAAGAGCAATGGGCAGCACAGCCCAGCCAGAAATCCTGCCATGCACAGCCACAGTCACAGTCACACCTCACCACATCACTCCTGTTAGTGTGATCTGAGTCTCCTTTTAGCAAAGGCAACCAGCTGCAAGCAGCTCTGTAAAGCTTCCACATAGATAACAGAGTAATCTAATTTTGTTTGTGACCTAAATCCTACTTGGACACAGGACAGATGAGGTAAAAGGTGGGATGCTTTCCAGTTGGTATAATGGGTTGGAATTTGAAGAGCTCACCCTAACCATGGCTTGTGTCCTCCAGCCTCTGCAACGTCTGCTGCAGGGAAAACAAAGTTAGCAGCTGTTAATCTGGTCTAAGTGACAAAGTCAGCCTGAACTCACAAGAGCCATGGGCCAACCTGGCAGGTCTCCACAGCCTTGACTGCTCCCCAGCCTGCACAGTATGGTAATCACACAGCCTCACTGACTCTGACCAGGCATCAGCCATCAGTAAAACTCCTATCTTTTCTCTAGACTGCATCCTGTCAAGTATGAATTATATTCCCCAACTGCTGTCTGTAATTCAGGCTCTATTCTGCCTTACCCTGTACAGGTCACATGTAAAATTATGTTTACAGCTGTGCTGGATGCCCTACAGATAGGCAGGAAGCATATCATGCCTAGATGACAATCTCTTTGCACTTCTCGAGAAGATTTGGTGGCAGCAGCTCCAGCTGAACCAAACGAGACACACCTCCTCCATCACGTGCAGTCACAGAACCAGAATGGACCTTCCTTCCTTCCAAACCCCTGCCTTGCTTTCTGCTGCTCAACACACCATCTCAGGCAGAAGCAACAGGACACCCCTGGATCAGTGGATCCAAACCACAGAATCCCAAATTTCATGTGAGAAATTAACCTCTCTGTATCTTCAGATCCACCCATCTGGACCAACAGGACAATCCCCAGCAGTGTGGAGCCAGTTCTCATTTCAGAAGGATACCCAGGCTGCTCAGCTCCACCAGGCTGAGAAGGGCTTGGTGAACAGAAACACATTCTGTGTCAGGAACACGTCTGGGCAAGGAGGTCTGAAACATCCGGGTCAAATCCAAAGTCTAGAAAAGGTTTCTAGCCTACTGAGGAAAAAGTCATTCCAGCATCTCAGGGAAGAAGGCAGGACACGGAGATACATCAGCTGCAAGACAAACACTTGACAGAAGCGTGCAATCAGAAGATGTCAACACTCCACTGGAGAACAGCATCTGCTACGGACACATGAAGGACGTGAGGACAATTTGCTGCATCCAAGCTCAGCCAGCCTCACCACAGAGAAAGCAACCAAGCTAACAGCATTCATCTCCTTCAAACAGAAACAGCCATTACAGCCTGCAGCCTCCCAAGAAAGCTTTAGCACAGACACATCACCATCAATTCTGGCACTTGAACAGCTATCATATCCAACCCAAAACACCTGCAAGCCCTCAGACCTGGTAACACCATTAACCAGCCCAGGATCCAATCCCTGCCAACAACTGCAACTCCCACAGAGAAAGAGCAGCACCTGTCCTGGACAGTGTTGACAATCACTTGCACAAACATGAACTTAAGATGTCACAGACTAACAACGAAAGCTCTTCTGTGCTACACAGAAGCCACTGTGACTTCCAGTGAATCCAAGACAGAAATCCGCACAGGTAAGCACAGAAAATTCAAAGCCCTATAGATGGCTGATGGTGGGGACTCAACAGCTGAGACTAAGTCCTTTATTTAATGGACTAACAAGGTCAGAGAGATGAAAGAGCCCCAGAAGGGGTTCTGCAGAAAATCTTTGCAAGAGTTTGATGATGTGATGAGACACAAAAAATGATTATCTAAATGTGAGCTCTATAACTAATAAAAACACTCTATTTCAGAGAGGCGAGAGAAGGAAAGAGGAGGATTTGCTGGAGAGGTCACTCAAGATTTTAAGAATCATCTAAAGTACTCTGTAAAATTTCTCTATATTGTAATTACCATCAATAACTCATCAGAAACATGTTCCTAACTTGAGAAAAGCTGGTTTGAAAATCCCCGAAGCTCCCAGGAACAGAGCCTAGCAGGTATGTCCTGTGGAAGCAGAAAGCACTGAGCTCCAGGAGAGAGGCAGTGACATGCAGAGCCAAGCAGGAGCAGCCTATGACAGGGACACTGCAGAGAGCTCAGGCAGCAGGGAGGCTGCAGGTGCAGTTTCTGAGACTTGACACTGACAAAACTCCTGAGACCTTAGAGAAGAAAAATGTGGGACATCTTTTGCATGCTTGCTGCATCTGCCACAGGGACCGGCTGCAGAGCAGCACTGTCCAGCTAGATTGGTGGATCTGAGGATACAAAGCTGACTTTTTGGTGCTGATGTACCCTGGTATTTACTAGAGTCAGGAACAGCTCTGTGCCACACTTGCTCTCAGACTTTGGACAGGGATATCCTGGGACTGAACTGGCTGGTAAACTCACTGAGACCTAATCTCTGCACAACTTCCCTAACATCTCCCTGTTGCTAAAATGATAATCCTCAACTTTTGTCTGTTTTATTGCTGAAAACAATTCTATCACAGTAATGGTTTTCACAAGTAACACAGAAACAAGAAATTCTAACAAAAAGTAATAAGCTGAATAAAGAGATAGGAAGACAACAGTGAATCAGTCTAGACATTAATTATAGGTGTATCTAGCATTATCAGCTACAATACTCAATTCAATCAATTCTGGAAGGCATTAGTTCCAGTGTAAACCAAGAAGATCCCAATTTAACCTTTTTTTTTAATTCTGGAAAAAAATCTTTTACAGTGACTCAAACTGATTAGACAACCTACAAATAACTGGACTAATCAAATTGCATTTAACTAACAGTGGGTATTGGATAATTCATTTCAAAGTCATTCCACTAGTTGTGCCATTGGCTTTATACTCACATGTGTGGATTTTGGAAAGGAACTCCAGAAGTATTTAGAGTAAATCTTGCTGTGGACTTGAAAGGTGGATTTGCAAAATTTAACTTCAGCGCTTTGCGTTTACCTGGGAGACAATGAACATAAAGTGAACTTTTTGTCAGCACAAAATATTGAGAGCATCCGGAAATAAACAGAAAAAAATTGACACATTTTAAGAAAAGGATTTTGCATTTTACAACATTAGAAAATCACAGCTTTTGTTAGGACACGGGGATGGTGACACAGAGTCAGCTCTCATACCAAGGTCTTCCCCAGCTCATTCCAAGGCAGTTGCCAAAGCAAGGCATCCACAGCACCTCCTGTGACAAGTGGAGCACCTGGATCACCTGCCAGGGCTCCAGCAACCACAGCACCTCCAACCCCAGAGTGAGGGCATGATGGATCTGTAATGAACTGTGCAATCTTTCTACCTCTCCCCTGTAATATTAAAACACATCAACAAAAAGACAGAGGAAATGGGGAAGAATGGATTATTTTCTTTCATTTGGAAACAGAGCTCAATGCTTGAGGTCATTTTCTTAATAGAAAACTATCAGCTCTGATTTCTTTCAAGGTAATTCCAAGCAAAGCTAGTGCAAGCTCTAATGTGAGACATGAAAAAAAAACCCCAAAACAACACAGATCTCTGCTCTTCCAACAGCTTTAAATAACCAAACTGCTGTATCCTGTCTGCTAACAAAATGCCTGCTTTGATGTAGAGACAGCAAAGAACATTTACCTGCATTCAGAGCTGCAGCCCTGCAGTTGCTGACATCCTGAATGCTCCCAGGATTTCCAGCTGGTTATTCCTGCTGCTGCTAGCACAGCTCTGCCTGCCCAGACCCTTCCAACCTACCATCCTGCACTTTTATTTCCTTCCTTTCCAGTCTTGCTCATGGATCTACTCCAACACCAGCACAACTAATTCGAGACTAAGGTAGGTTTCCAGTTTTACACTCAAGATCAACTATTTTTCAAGAAAAAACTAGTCAAATGTTGAAACAAAACCTGAAGTCCTTCAGCATATCATGCAGTTCTGTTTGAGGAGTCTGAATGAAAGAAGAGGCCTGGGGTTTAACTTATTAGTTTTAAGAGCTGCAACTCCAGAAATTCACTTTAAAGGGTACAAATATTTTCAGTGCATCTGCTTGTTACTGACGTTTTTAGTCCTTCAGTGAAACCTTCAATTTCGTATAATCCGAGAGTCAGCATTCAAATCTGAAATGATGATTTTGCACTGCAGGAGTAAGCTAAATATGTTCATTTTTAGGAGTCACCTCATTAGAAAGAGGATTTAGCCATAATTCACCCACAGTCACAAGTGTGCTTCCAACTAGGGAGTGCAAACACTCAAGCCTAGAGCAGCCAGGACTCTGGTCACTGCCTTCAGGAGCACACTCCATGGCAAAGCAATCGTACTAGACAATATTTTAGTGAGACATCTGCATGATTTGGGGCTGGGAGGTGGCTCACAGCTGCACCAGCAGTCACCCTCTGTGACTGGCAGTGCAGGATATGGGCTACATCCAACAGCACTTCCAGCATCTATAAATACCTCCACCACCACGCCGGCTAAAGTAGGTTAAGCTTAGAGGGCAAGAAATTGCAATCGGATTAAGATTAGTTCCCTCAGATTGGAAACTCCTAGCAGCAAAACCTGAGAATGAAGTCTCTGGACTCTCCAAAACCTTTAATATTATCCCTGATGCTACCCTGCATGGAAACACCATTTGGATAAATAGGGTTAAAGCTCCGTGCCCAGAGGAGAGTGCAGCACTAGGATGGAACAGCAGCTTCCAGCCCAAACTGGGGTTCAGACAATTCCTGGCTGGAGAGCAGCATTTAATACAGGGCTCAGAGTCACAGTCCAGTGCCAAACCTGGTGAAACACTGCTGGAGAGAACCTGGGGGGGCTCAACTGTCCACATGGGAGGTGCTGCCAGACCAGGAGTCTGTGCCTGCTCTCACAGCAGCACTTTGCTTCACCCAAAATATTCCTGCAACCTGTGCCCGAGGCAGCCACGGCACAACCCTGCAGAGCTGAGCCTGTCATGGAGCAGCTGTCAGAAACAAAGGCTGACACTGCCCTGAGAAATTTATTGTGCAGCACCTGGAGCCTCTCCTGGTGAACAACAATAACAAATTATGCAAAGGGCCATGCCAGGGAGTTTTTAAATATGAAACAGCACAGCAACAATTATAAAATATACCACAGGAAGGAGGACTGGGGAGGGAGTTTGGCTGATTTTATTACTTTTCTTTTTAATTTTAGGAGCCTGTACTCAGACTAAAAGCAAGGAAAAAAAATCTGCCCTTGAGGCCTTTGCTTAAGGTCAGTGGAAAGGATTTAGTTTCTTTGGATGAAGCAACAAGCATGTTTCCACCATCCCTCTAGATACCTTAGGGCAGCAAAGTGGCAATGCCAATCCCAGCCTGCATCCCACGGCCTCCAATAAACACCTTGGACCCAGACTGAATCCTACAGTCACAGAATCATAGAATAAGAATCCTCCAGAGGCAGGGGAATAAGAATAGTTATATGTTGCCTGTCAGCAACTAGTTAAATAACTAGAAAGAATAAGCCAAGAAAGTGTGCGTGTGAAAATGTTCAAGCTGCACTAACATGCACAAATAAAATGTTGGAAACAACCTGTACTACAGTGAGGAGACTCATACTGGAGTGGGCTTTTAGCAGGCTTCAGGCTCTCCTGGGGAGGGATAATGCTCTGACCCCACACTGGGCTGCTTTTCCACTTGACCACTGTTTCCACAAGAGATAATCCTTTGTGCAATGCAAGCATAGCAGATTTTCATGTCTGCATCCAAAACTTTATAATATACAGGGTTTTTTTTCCAAATACTACCAGCCTGACATCTATGCACAGCTAAAAATACACCAAGGCAATTTTTTAAGTTTGGATCTGCTTTGCATGAACTGGTCTCTTGCTTGTAAGTGCCCATGTGTGCTGTTCTTCTGAACATCTGATCAGTATCTTCACAGCCTCAGAGAGGAACTGAGCCCTTCTGAAAACCTGGTCTCAGCTGCAAGGTTCTTTCTGCACTGTTACACTGGGAAAGATTTTGATCTGGATCTTAAGAACACCTTGGAACACATGGTCCCAATGGGCATTTTTGCTTAGTTCTGCCAAATCATAATGGAGGTGTGTAGAGTTGCTTAAGCAAGAAATTAAATCACAAGTCTAGAGAGCGTATAAAGCTTTCAGTTGTCTTTGAAAGCGCTCGGTTGGAGAACTTTTAGACACTAAGTCCAAGACAATTTTGTGCTAAGCTTTAGAAGTGTTATCTGTAGATATATCTATCTGATCTATTTTTGTATTTCTCCAATACAGATTTCAGGAAGAGATGTTCTAATTCCAGGGGTAAGGGCTAGATCCAAAGACAAAGAGCCTAAAAACAGCTGCAGTGGTCCATCCAGCACATCATCTTGCCCTCCATCACAGCACCGAGATGTCAATGAAAAGAGTGATAACCAAAGCCACCACATCCTTCCTTTGGATATTCTTTCCTCCTCCAACCACTTCCAGCTCAAGGCCCTCCTCAGTCAGCCATGATATCTCTGTATTTCATGACTGCTGCTGGGTTTCACTTCCCCACTCGTATCCCATCCTCTCGTGCCTTGTGAGCACCAGACCCCATCATGCCAGGCTGGCAAGAGCTCACCCAACTCAACCCAACACCTGATTGAAGCCCTCAGACTCAAAGTCAAGTTGAACACAAACCCAACACAGCAGCTCAGCTATGTGCAGGCTGTCACAAAGAGACACAACCTGTCACCTATGCCTGGTGCTCTGTCACCACCCACTTTCTCCCCCTGTCACACAGGACCTGCCCTGACACTTGCATTTGAGACACAACTTGAGTTTGTTGAATTTCCATCACTCTGTCCAGCGCAGCAGCAGCACAGATCTCCCCATGACAACAGGTCTGGGTGTTCCCACTGGATCCACTCCCTGGCTGCAGGAGAGCAGATCCTCGATGCCACAAGGGATGTGCACAACCAGCAGCACCAGGGTTTGCCCAGCTATGGCCAGGAGTGCCCTGCTGCCATGTCACAGCTCTTCCCCCAGCACTTGAATTACTCTGCTTTCCAAGGAACTGGAGAGGGAAAAATGAAGGAAAATTCACATAGCAAGGAATAAAAAACCAAAAAAGGGCAAAAAATCTAAAAAAGCTTACTTAAATGAACTTTGGTTCACTTTCATTGCTTTGTTCAAACCTTTCCTCATGCTGAAATCCAGCAGAAACACCCATAAGCCAGTTATTTCTCAATGCCAAAATAACTTTATGAACACTCAGAGGCTTTGTTAAATGCACACCACGGCTCTGTGAGCACCAGCTTTAGGGCTGATTTTTTTTTTTAAAAAAAAAAAAAATCTTGTGCACTCATAAAAATTCTGCCTTTGTACTGTCTTGTGAAGCATTCAGTATGAATTAGCAATACCCTGTAGCAGGACAAGCACAAGAAGGAACCCCTGATTCCCACTGCTGAGACATGTCAGGCATTGTCTAATGACTGATGTTTCCAACAGAATTTTCAGCTTTAATAGCTTGGTAGTATCAAACCCTCTTCAGAAAGACACACGGTGATGGCACTCTTGCCCAACACTGTCATTCAAGTGACACAACACACAGAATGCCACAAATGAGCTGCTACTCTGCTGCTGTGCTGGAAGGAATGAAGGCAGCAGGTACCAAACCCCCTGCATGGCTCCACTGAAGGCTGGAGTCAGCCAGGGATTTGGGCACGGGGCTGCTGCCTTCAGCAGCATGGCAGACTGCCAGAGCTGCCTCCAACAGCTGGCTGCTCCCAACAGCGTTGGAGATATTTAGTTATGTGGCAGAAATCTTTGCTTTCTTGCTACCAAAGATAATACTGAAGTGTGACAATAATTAAACTTCTTCCTGAAGGAAGAACTGCACAGATGGACACAATTCTGACTGCAAACCAACAGCCAAGGGATCTGCAGCAAGAGACACTTCTGCAGCAATGAACAACAGACTGGCTTTGGAACATCAGCTGATGCAGCTCTAGACAAAGACCTTGCATCCTAACAGTGAAGAGAGAACAAATCTAAAAAGACAAATAATATTTTAAATAAATAATACAGCCATTCCTAATGCAAACAAACACTGCAGAAAGTGAAAGGAGAGAAATTATGAGCTGCAATCACGTTACCTGCAGAGCAGGAAGCTGAGGGTTTTGTGGTTTTCCTTTTCTGTGTGATTCCAGATGAGTAAAACCCCAGTGCTCCCAGCCAGGACAAACCCAAGGCTCTGCAAAGCTTGGCTCCAGCACATGGATCACAGTCAGGAGGTGCAGCTTCTGTAGAGAGCTCTGGTGTCCTTCCACCACCCAGCTCAAAGGGTTCTGCTCCCCGAAAGGACACACAAACCCTTCATTTCCACAGCACAGGAACTCCTGCTGCCTTTTTATTGCTACAGTTTTTATAACTGAAAAAAAGAGTGCTGTTTAATACTTTGTATTTATCTTGCAGCACTATTAACAGGCCCTGACCATAGGACACGGGTCTTGCTGTAATGAAATTACACTGGGAAGGGATCTTCACATCAAAGTCTGGGAAATAAACTTCAAACAGTTTTGAGGTTTGCAACCCTGATAGAAACAGAAAAAAAGAGAAGAGTCCCTGACCCTTTTATTTAGTTGATACAGACTTGTCAGCAAAATGTAAATGGGAAGGAACTACACCTGGGAACAGCCACAGACAAGGCAGAGCTGGGCACAGGCAGGAGCCCAACACACAGAAACAGAGAATGGCTTGGGCTGTTGCCTGCAAGGAATGCCACGGGACAGGGAGCTCAGCTGCAGAAGTTCAGCACTGCATCCTGCTGCTCCACACAGCTGCATCCCAGAGCACAGCAGAGGCTGCAAGCTAAAAGCTGCTCCCTTTAGGCCAGCAGGATGTCAGTTCCATTGCATATTTCCCCCCTCATTTCACCATTTATTAATACCCTGACTGCTTACTGTCGGGGCCTCCCAAATCTAGGTTAGCAGAACATCAACACACCTGGTGCCTCAGCTGACAGCACACAGTTTTGCCGAATTATTCACTAAGGCAAAGCTGCCATCCTGAACTGAGACTTGCTGCTGTTTTCCCATGAAAGGGTTGTAGAGCACTGAGGATCAAATCCTGCCACTTCTCAATGGCTTACAAGAGAAATTCAGACACCTGTGTTACATTCCTTTCATTTACAACAAGCAGAGGATCTGCAAAGCATCTCTCTCCAGTAAAAACCTTTGATCTTCCAGCACAGAGAACAGCAACTGCCTTTTCCTTCTCAGCACAGAATAATCCCCATCTTCAGATTAAAGATGTTCTTCTGGAGGAAAAGAAGTGGAGGCACAGCAGAAACCATCACTTAATGGGAAAGGACAACAGGTATGTGCCAGCCTGTGCCAGGTCCAGGCCAGACCCCTCCCTCTGTAAGTGCCATCAGTTTCATCATCAACAATTACTGAGCACTGAGTACTTGAAAAAATAAATTAACACCCAATAGCTCCCCATCATTCTCACTAATAGCTGGTAAGCGCGACCTACAGAAATTGCCTATGAAAGAGAAAGCTAAATGGGTAAATGCATTCATGCTATTGTCATCCTTTCCTTCAAAATACATGTGACATTTGCATGGAACATGCACAAAGTCAGCAAATATACTTCCAGCACTTTAACAAGTAGTTTAAAGAGAAAACTACAATTAAAATATACTCTGGGAGTAATTAAAGCAAACACACTGTCACTATTTAGCAGTTAACAGTATTTTTAGAGGAAAACACTCAGCAGCAAAATTTCTCTTTGCTGTAAACCACTTTTGCCAGAACAAATGGGGTTTGTTCTGTCACAAGAATCTTCTTGAGTGCTTTCCTAATGGCTCACTTGGTTAAAATCTACACATGCTTGGTTAAAATCTAAAGGGGAAACAAGCCACGGGCACCTCTCAGCAGCTCTCTGGGCTGACACACGGTGCCCATCCTGCAGCACAGGCTGCTCCAGCCATGGCTCTGCCCACAGGAAGGTCCCAGATCCAGCTCCCACAGCTCATCAGAGGCTCCCCCCAGTCCCACCCATCAGGCTGGACAAGGCCCCCTCCCAGCTGCTGCCTCTCCCATTACTTATCTTAGGTTGAACTTCCTGACAAGGAGCCTCCTCTTTACCTGCACGGGTTTTAAACTAGCAGAGTGCAGGGTTAGCCTGGACATGAGGAAGAAATGTTCTGCCATGAGGGAGGTGAGGCCCTGGCACAGGGTGCCCAGAGAAGCTGTGGCTGCCCCATCCCTGAAGTGTCCAAGGCCAGGCTGGACACAGCTTGGAGCACCCTGGTCTAATGGAAGGTGTCCCTGCCCGTGGCAAGGGGGTGGAACGAGATGGGCTTTAAGATCCCTTCCAACCCAAACCATTCTATGATTAAATGACTAACTCCAGGAACAGCCAACTGACACAGACTTCCAAGGCAGCAAACCAGGCCAACAGCCCCAGCAAGCGAGCAGGCACTCGCTCTTCCCCTTAGTGAGATGTGAAACCTTCCTTGGAATAAAACTCAGGCAATCATCAACTTTGAGTGTGCAAACCAAGACCATCTACACTCAGATGCACAACAGCAGGTGTTCCTAGAGAAAGAGACAATCACAACTCTTGGAGATGAAGATCTCCACTAGGCAACACTTCAGGAACTCCAGCAGCAAGAGCATAGCGGGCACAACCCCTATTATCAACTATTCTTGTGTATCTTCTGCATTTTTAAGGCAAACTGTGATGCTCTGGTAAAGAGGTGCTAAAGTATTGGTTTAAGGCTTTTTCTTAATGCCTTTCAGCCTCCTGGGTCTGACCTAGCTGCATTCCTGCCCCCAGGCACAGGAGTCAGCAAACTGAATTTAATGGAAACATTTTACAGCCTTCCCCGGGCAGCCCGTGGCTGTCCAAGGGGTGCAGGGAGCTCACAAGCACGGCAGGGGAGAAACCACCAGCACATGCAGGTTCCAGAGCTGGAAGCACACATTTTCACTCCAAAGCTGTCAAGGTCAGAAAGCCACAGTGATGCTGTAGGGATTTCTGTCACCTGCTCTCTGGAAGCCCTTCGGCTGCAGCCTGGCCCCATGCTACCAGCAGCTGTGCTCTGCAGTCCCCTGCCACCAGCAAAGCAGATCCCATGTTTTCCTGCACTTCCAGGTAGCCAATACAGCGAACAGGGATGGCAGAAAGGATTCACCGGTTATCAGTCCTCAGAACCCTTAACTCCAGAAATGACAAAACAACGATTTCCCTTCCCTAAGATCCCATTCGTCACCAGTTTACTGCAGGGGCTACCTACTGGTTAGATCCAGCTGTTGAGCTCTGGAAAAACCTCATTATACTGCAAAATCCGCTGATTACAAAGCCTTTTTATTTCCTTTTTTTATTCTGTGAAATATCTTTAATTCAAGATTTTTTGTTTGGTAGCAGACTTCAACCCTTCTACCACTCTATCCCTGAGAGCAGATCTCAGCTTCAGCTGAAAAGCACTGCTGGGGAAGTAACTGAACTCCTGCAGAAGCATTTACAGTCTTAACATGCCAGACAACTGGGAGCTGGCAGAAAGTCTGACACAAAAGAAAGCCATTGTCCTTAATAAATATTAATTAGCCCTTATTGGGCTGCCACAGTTCATATGAACCATGGGGTGCCAGCTGTTCCCAGCAAGTCCCATCCCTAACTCAGTCTCACCTGCAGAACCATTAACACAGCTCCATCATACAGTCACCACCAGGTCACTGCTCCCTTGTGCCCACAGGAGACTTCTCCCCATCCAGACACCTCCAGGCAACAGCTCCCTGGGGCAGATGCTTCTCTTCCATCTCTTTTCTCACCTCAGTCGCTGTCCTCTCTGGTATTCACCAGAAAGGTCTATGAATCTACCTCAATTCCTGCCACAGAGCTCTAGCTTGCAAAAGAGGTTTGAAATTCCAGCCTCAAACATCAAGTTTTCTAAATATCTGTAGATCCTGAGCTAAACTATTAAAAATAAATAGATGCTTTCCAACCCTGTCCTAGGGGAGTAATTCTGACACATGGGCTCACTCTGTGCTGGAACACTGAAGCATAGCTCCTTCTCAGCTCTTCCAAGACAGAAAAAACACCAGTCCGTGAAAAGTAATGGACAACAAAGGATTTTCTATATACAGTATCTCAGAAGCAATGTCTCTGAACAGCAGCCACAAAATATACCAAGATAAAACCCAAAGACACCAACTGTTTAAAAAATATTAACAATTATCTCTTCAGATATTAGAATTGCTGCAACAAATTTGCATACGGAGTAAAAACAAAAAAATCTTTATGTAAATTGAAAGAAATGCAAAGGCACAAGATTTCTACAATTCAGATTTATATGTTAAAAAAACCAACCAAAAACTGAAACAAACCATGCTAACCTATGTCACAGGCAAAGCAGAAGGCACAAATCTACCTCAACAATTGGTGACCTTTTAAGAAGCCTTAATTGAGTTCTTGCTGCACCAGCACTGTGAGAGACAGTGGCTCTCTCAGGAGTAGGGATGGTATATCTGGTTAGCTGCAAGAAAAATCAAATTCTCAGTACCATTACTGATAAAAAAACAAGGATAATGCTAAAAAAGAAAAGCATAGCTTTCTCTCTTTGTGCTTTTGCACAGAAGCTTATCTGAAAGCCTAAAGAGACCATTTCTCATCCATTCACTCAAAGGAGAGCACCAGCATTAAGAATCTCCTTTTATCTTTCAATGTTTACTCTAAAATCATAAATAAAATGGATTTTTTCGATCAAACTTTAGGCTGCACTGCTTTGAACACAGAGCAGTCCCATCATCAGGATCCAGGGGACAAACACTGGCATCTGGCAGGAAAGGAGTGGAGCAGGGTACTGTATGAAGTAACAAACTTTAGGACTGAAGAGATTGTTTTGTTCCCAGAAAGCTGAAGGTTTGGAGGAAGTCTGCCCATATGAAACAATATTTTAAAACAGATGGTCCAGCTGCTCATGCCCAGGCAATTTCCCATGGAAGCCCAGCTCTCCAGCACTGCCACCACAGCAAAAGACCACAGGTCGAGCACAGCATTCCACACTTTCATCAAAGACACCTGCCCAGAGTAGGGGAGGATATGTACAGTGGCTTTTTTGCAAAATTCCCCCACAGGTGCTGCTGATGACACTTCACCTGTACAACAGCAATCTGGGCAAGCAGCACTGCCTGCAGCCCCCTCTTCACCCTCACCAGCAGCCAAGCCAGACTAACAGAATCCCAAAACAGTTTGGGTGAGAAGAGACTGTGAAGACCATCTCATTCCAAATCCCCTGCCATGGCCAGGGACACCTCCCACTATCCCAGGTTGCTCCAAGCTCCATCCAACCCGGTCTTGGACACTTCCAGGGATCCACAGCTTCTCTGGGCAGCCTGTGCCAGGGCCTGCCCACCCTCACAGGGAATAATTTCTTCCCAAGCAAAGAATTTCTTCCTAATCACACAGAGATCACACCAGATAACCACACTACAGACCTGGCTACAGATCCACTGCTTGATATAAGGGGGAGGTCATGGCAAAGCTCCCAGTCTCTGAGCAGTGACAAGGACCCGACCCACCAACACTTGGAAGAGGCAGGTGTGACCAGCAGGCTCTGGGATGCAGGCACTACAGCAATGTGCATGAGGAATTTAGCACCACTGCACTCTCAGGAAGCAGCAACCTTGCTGTTTACCCTTTTACTAGGGTAAATAACTAGGGACAAACACAAAATTTCGCTGCTAAAGAAATAAGCACCATAAAAATCTCTCAATAAAAGTCCCCCAAGTGCACTGGATTTTGAAAGTCTGTGTAAAAAAGCTCTACTGGTGTGCAGAGGGCAGGCGGGCCCTCAGTCCGGAAGGAGCCTGAGAGTCTGCCCAGCTAATCCCCGTGGTCTCACGCTGGGTAACAGAAGACTGTTGCAAAAATATCAGCCAGTAGCCCCAACTCAGATCCAGCTATCTTCTTCCCTTGCCCTTGTCCCCATTAACTCCTTCTCCCTCCAAGCTTCCAGGAAAAGGAATGTGTGCACCAGCCCTCCATACAAACTGACTATCCCACACAAAAGCACCAAGTCCCCTCCTGGCTCCTGCAAGGTGTCCCAGCACCACAAAGAAGTTTTCCACCTTTGCAGCCACCCATGGGTGGCCTGTGGCCAGAGCCAGCACTGCTGCCCGCCTGGCCCATGCTCACCACAGAGCAAACTGACCCACAGTTTCTTGGTTTATGATGCTGCAACTTCTCCACTACAGCAGGGCTCCCAAGTTTTTGCTGAGAAGGTGGGAGCTGCATGACCTTGTATCAATGATGAAAGAGTCATCTCTGCTCGTGGCACCAGCATAGCTTAGGTCTGCTCCTGGTGCTGCTGCCCTTGGAGGCATCTGAGAAGGGAGCTAAGGTACACCAACCTGGCCTTGCTTGCCCATGTTTTCTGCTCCATATAAGACCATCAGCAAACTCCAGAGACAATGGGAACTCCAAAGATACCCCAAATAACATCCCATCAGTGGGAACAGAGCACCCATATGCTGGAAAGGGGGGAGGAGGCTGGTTCCTTGCCTAGCCCAAGGCACACCAGGGCAGGAATACCATCACACCTGAGACACAGGCATTACAGAGGGAGCAGCACACGCATGTTGAAGATGCCACATAACAGCTACGCAGGTGTCATGAGATCTTTGAAAACTGCCATACTTGGGATTGAATCATCAAGGTTGGAGAGCAGTCACTTTTCTCCTGGCAGAGTCAATGCTCATGCTGGGCAGTAAAGCAGCAGCAACTCCTGACAGCTTGGATGAAGACAACCCAAACTTCCCCTTTACCAGCTCAGCTGCCACAGAGCGATCTGTGTTGACTGCTAAACCCACAACTCTTTAACACACAAAACCCACAATTCTCCTGTCTGAAGGGACAGGATGATGACCCAGTATTATTACATTCTCCATTTCTGCATTGCTCAACAACAAGGACATCAACCTGTTGAAGAATGTTGTTGCAGAGCACTATCTGTGTTTGGTTTGGGTCTCAAGGAATCAGGACATGCCAGCACAGGATAATTCTGGGAACACTGGGGAGTCAGAGCTCTGCTGCTGAAGTCAGTATCATTCAGCTCTGGAGGGAAACCCCACACAAACCTTCCCAGAAAGCTGCTATTTACTACATGGAAACAACACTGTGGACAAGTGGCTCCTGGACTGTGTGCCAGGTACTGTGAGAGAAGCACAGTGCCCTGGTATGGGGCAGGGTGCCACTCAGACTTTTGGCAGCTCACGGTGAAGCAGGGTTTCTGCTGCCAGTTCAGTTCCAGGCTCCCGTTCAAGTCAGCCCTGACTAAGGCCTGTATTAAAGCAAATTACCAGACCTAGAAACACTGCAGGGCTTCATTGAAATAAACTCTGCATTCACACATTCTTCATTTCCCGTATTTGGTAGGGAAGGAAAAAAGCAGCCATACTGAAGAATCAGACTGGGAATTTCTTCAACTCACAGAAGATTCCAAATCATGGCCCTGATGGGGAAGCCAGCTAAGGCCTCCCACACAACCCTCCAGACACACATGGGCCTTGGACACCAGCTCCCACCACTCCTGTCTCAATCTTTGCCACTTCCACACTTACTGACTGAGAAGATCCTTCTCCCACCTGCCCAGCTGCAGTCCTCATTAGCAGGATCAGCAGGGATGAAACAACAGAAACAGGCCAGAGAGTAAATTTTTGTTCTTAGCCCCACAGACATCTAGCACTGATACAAAGCTTTACCTGTAAGAAGCCTATCTGGCTATTTATGACTCTGGCATAACCAACTGGGCAGATGAGCTCCAGGCTATTACTCCAATTCTTCCCCAAAAGAAATAAATTAATTAGAAATATATTTTAAAATAGATTTTGCATTTCCAGGAGAATGCTGGCAGGCTTGTTCAGATATTCCACAACATGTGGCTCCAGTGCAGAAAGAACTCAACTGCCAAGCTGCTGCATAAAACAGCACATATCTAAACCTTTGCATCCAACTCTTTCCTCTTCCAACAGAAGTCTGAGCTCATTCACAACTCCTTTGTGTAAACTTGCATACTAACTTACACCTTAGTGTCACACTTTCTAGTGACAACAGCTGGGCTACATCAGATCAGAAAGCTGACCTCTTCCCCAAATCACAAAGCAAACCAGCTCTAAAAGCTGACATGCAAATACCCCACTTTCCACACACTGATTGTTGCAGCTACCCCAAGGCAAAAAGGGCCTTGAAGAACATCTCCACAGCTCTTGGCCAGCATTGTACAAAGCCGTTCTGACCATCCTCTCCCTTCCTACTTTCTCCCCATGCAGGTTTCTGAGTGGGACAAGAGAAAACAAGAGGACTTCAAAGGTAGGATGAGGTTTCCAGCATTTGGTATGAAGCCAAGTCCTGAACTGAGTGTTCAGGAGAGGAACTGGTCTTTACAGGAAAACTCGGACATGGTCCCACTGCTCCCCAGAAGAGATTTCCAAACGCAATGCTTTCATCTCAGTCCACAACCCCTCCCAGGTCAAACAACACAGCCATATGTTTTTAAAGGAAACTGTTTTATCTCTGTCCACAAACCTCTTCAAAGTACAAACACTTTGCTTTCTGGTCCAAAAGCAAAGTGATAGCTAACTCACTTCAGAGAACCACTTCCAGAGAATTAGGTCCAAAGCAAACCACACAACCCTTTTGGTCCACAGAAAAAAAATAAGCCTAGACAAAAACGGATAAAGGATAAACTCCCATTCAGCTCAGCTGTCTGCTCCCAACAGCTGCCCTCCTTACACCACAGGGCATCTCCCGAAGCACCTCAGAAAGATCAGATAAATTATTCAAAACACAGACTAATTCCTGGAGCTTGGACTCTTTGTTTGCTCCAGAACCAGCAGAGCTGTCTGCTTCCTGGAGGGCTTGCCCTGCCTCCAGTAAAGGGCAAACACCAAGGCTTTGATTTGCAGAAGAGGAAATCAATTTAGCAGCTAATAAATACACAATTTGTGCAATACACATACTCCCATCTCCCTTGATGCTCATACCCCCTAAACACTGTCACTGTACCGCCCATGTGCACGGCAGTTCAGCTCACCTGAGAGGAGAAACAGGAGGGAGAGGGGCAGTGATACTTGGCAACACCGTGTGGTATTTCCTCTCTAACAGCCATAGCAGAGATCTCACCACCGAGGGTACAGCCTGAGGTGTCAAGGTCACACATTTTGGAAGATGCTCTGCAGCATCACATGATACTCCTGATGCAAATCCAGGCCAATGATACCTCACATGCCCCACAAAGGATCTGTGCAGGCATGGAGCAGGCACCCCACAGGGCTGCAGAGAGCTCCACTGGAACTGTGCTTAAACAAACCCGTGATAGCTGATAAAAATCACGTTTGCACCTTTCCACCTAACCACGAGGAGACACAGACATGTTACACCTGCATGAACTGCAGGACTGATCTTGAAGAAACAGCCACCTAAGCAGACCGGGAAATGCACATCACGGGGAGCTTCAAGATCTAAAGCTTCCCCTCAAACAAAATCAAACCCAGTAAGATTGCAGAGGACCATAAGAACCAGACTAATGTAACATAAAATAAAAGTGGAACGGGAAGTTTAGAACCGAAGTCAGCACCACAACCTGTCCAGAACACCATCTCCAAAATGCAAATGTTCAGGCTGACAAAACTTCACTGCTGAGGCTGTAGCAGCTCAACTGCTGAGGCACAGCAAGTTTTCAACTCTCCCTTCCCTCCTTATCATTATTTCCAAATGTATTTGGCTGCCAAAGTTTATCAGTCTTCTTTTACATCCTTTGGTTTAAAACACATCCCTACTGTCCTCTGGGTGCTCTGAGTTTACCATATTAAATCACAGGAATTAGTTCAAGTCTCTCCTACTGCAAATCTCCCTGCAGTCTATCCTTCCCTTCAGCTTCAGGGTCTCAGGAAAAAAGGCCAATTCACTCAGACACAGTTCCAAAGAAGGAATACAAGTCCTGTCCTGAGCTGGGACCACTCATGCAGCAAGAGGACAAACATGGTCCAACATGGGAAATGCCTACAAGGTGAACAAACACATGGGCTGTGTATGTAAAAGGTCCACCCATACCAGCTCCTGCAGACAGTTCAATGCTGGTAGCACAGGAGCACCCCTTCGAGAGGCTGCCACATGAAGTGTCACCTGTAGTGGCAGTATTCCCAGCATCCAAGCAGCTTATATAAATCCACCTAGCAAACCTCAGCAAGAGACCTGTAACAGAGACAACTTGTCCACCAACTCAGCAGTAGTACAAAGAGGTGGGTGGGGGTAGAAAAGAGGGTGTAGAGTCACAGCAAAAATTATTTTGTCTTGTTCAGACACTAACATAATCATGAGTAAAAACCAAAACTCCAAGGCTGCACAAATCCTTCCTGCAATCCTGTCCCAGGAGAGTGAGATGAAATCCACTCTCCCTGCATTTCACACTTTATGAACAACGGCTTAACCCCTCGGCACCTTCAGGATAACTCTGAGCACTTTCCTTCTCATTGACTTTGACAATCAAGTATTTCAGTATTTTGACAGCCAAGTCAGTGCCAACTGCGTGAGCCTCACAGTCATGTTCCAGACATCCTCCAAACCAGAGGGACAACGAACATGCAATAGCTGTTCCATTCTCAGCCTAGCAGAGACACAGTATTCAAGTTACCTATGAACTGAAGAAACACAGGTGAAGTGTCTCTCTCCAAGGATTTACCATGAGTAACTACTGCACATTAAGTAAACCAGCTTACAGTAACACACCTTTCTGAAATACGTTTTTCCACGCTCAACAAGCACTGCACTGTCCTTTACCCATTGCTCACACATCCCTTCTGCTATCAAACAACTCCACAACATGAAAAGAAACCTGAGTACCCAGAAGACAGACGAAAGCCCTTTGCGGGGAACACCAGCAGCCTGGAATAAAACAGTGGAAAATGCACATTACTGAAGGCATTGGCCAAGGGAGCAGGAGCAGAACTGCACAGGGAGAACCAAAAACCACCAAACTGATATAAAAACAGTTTAAAAATGCAGTAACTCCTAGGCAAACAGACTTAAAAGACACAGGTTCTTTTGAATGAGTGTCATCGGAGAGACTCTGTCATTGCAGAAGAGACAGCATTACAGCCCAGCAACCATAAATGACCAGGATCAACAAAGGAATCCCCAAAACATATGTCTGTCTCTCCAAAGCCAGCAGACAACATTGTACAATAATAAAAACAATCTATCCTGACCAGAATATCCATGAAAAAAGCCCATATCCTAAGGTGATACTTCTTGAACCACAGTGAAAAGGTTCAACTGCCAGTATCAGGCAGGTTTTCCTCACCCTGCTGCTGCAGCATAGCAATCCCCACCTTCCTGAGTGGATGCTGCTGTCTTAGTACAAGGCAGAAGGGCAAGACACACATGCACATCTAAGGAGGCATTTAAATACAATGAAGCCCATTTTAAATGAGGTACATGAGAGCAGGGAACATCACCAGCACCTGTCCAATGCTGGTCAAGGTCAGTGCACTCCAGCCTTTGAGAGGATGCCAGAAGCATCACATCCATTCAGAGATTTTTGTATCTTCTTTATAAACATCACTTCAGTGGAGCCTGGAGATGGATATTTGCTGCCAGTTCCTACCCACAGGGCAGAGCACTACACAAACACTCTGCACAGCTTCTTCCCCTCACAGAGTTTTCCTTTCCAGTCTCCACAGGCTACAACAGGTAGCCTGCTTCCTCCTCCAGGAAGCAGACCTCCACATTTTCTTTCACACAAAATCTTATCAAACCTAAATCCAACAGAAGACATCCAACTTCAAAGCTGCATGATGCTAAAAAGCTCTTTATTTGTGTTTGATACACGCAGAGCTTGATGTGGTTACATGAGATTCCTGTAAGCAATGCTTCACTGCATACACACAAATTTAATTTCAGGGACTCCTCAGCAACATGAAGTTTGGAAAGTACACATTTAGGCTTTCTCTGCTTCCTCACAAAACTCATCTTTCTCTTGCAGGATAACTCTCATTTTGATGGGCAACAGTGTGACTTCCACACCTCCTGGCTCCCTCAAATCAGTATAAAATAACTGAAAAGGTCTCCCAGCATCTGAGGAGACTAACTAGTACTTTTGGGCTGCCCCTTTACCAAGAAAACAGACAAATCAAAACCATCAGTTGATTAAAAGCTAAAGAAAATAGAAAGCCAAAATGCAAAACCATATGCCCAGATACCAATACAACCCTACACACACAAGCTTATGACAAGCAGACATGGCCATAAGGCCCATACAGGAATAAACTGGGGGCAGGAATGAACTAAAATACACTGATTTGCTCACCACACAACTTTTATGGTTCTTAACAAATGCAAGTATGTCAAACTAGACATAAACCCATCGATCTGCCAGAGTCAGCCTGCATCAGTGCTACCTGCTAACACACACAGTTTGATAATTCCACCGAGGGCAAGAGCGCGGAGGAGAGCAGCTCCAGTCACGCCAAGGCAGCAGGCAACAGAGCAGGACACAGGAACCGTGGCAGCTCTTACTGAATTCCCATACGGAGGATCTGTCTGGTCACAGTGATGCCCACAAATGGCTTCAAGCAATATTCTGCTTCTGCCAGTGCTGTGTGCAGGAGCCAAGATTACTCCACTGACACAGTCACATTACACACCCACACCAAATTCACCTGACCACAGTGACTGATAAAGTCCATCACAGCACTCACCAATTCTGTCACCAGCCAAACTGAACAATTCCTGACCTCTCAAAAAGCCTCCCAGCAGCTCTCTTCTACCAGAAAGAGAAAGGTACAGGACAGAGTTTCCTTGTAAATAGGAACTGATCACCCAACTTCAGTAAGCTACTTATGTCATGAATGGCACCCAAGGGTAAGAGAGGGACTCGAGTTCATCTCCTCATGCACTCAGACACCTCTTAACAACTTCCCTGTCCAGCTCCTTACCTCATACCTGCCAAGGACTCTCTCACCAGGGACAGACCTCCTCTGATTTTTTGCTAAAATGGCTGGAGTCGGGTGAAGAGGGCAAAGACATCAATGAGGGAGCAAACAGGACCACACACAGGTAAAGGAAGCTGAGAACCCAAATTCTGGTTGAACCAGTCAGGAATTCCCACCCAACACATCTGAGCCATGATGAACACTCTGAGAAGACATACACAGTAGCTCTACTTTTTAAAGACACCAGAGCACACCAGGCAGTGAGTATTTGGAGAAGTCCCAGTTACCTCCAGTCTTCCTGAGTGCCCAGTGCAGCTGAGCTGACTCCATAACCATCAGTTATAAGTGGTTCCAGTTCCTCTCTGGCACTGTAGTTAGGATGAGTGACTCCACAGGTTTTAATTAGACTCAAAATTCTCCCCATGCCTTGGAATAAACTACATTTCTAGATTTCATACCACCATTCTTCAAATTACCATTTTCTGAGTAATGTTAGCAGTAATGACTATTACTAATTTTGGCAACGAGAGAAACACAAAATTGCTCCAATTACAGTCTGGGTGCCGATTTTTCCTTAAATCACTGTCAAAGGTATCCTGCTTCCCACAGACTCTGTTTCCTCCACAAAACATCCAGGACACTAAATATTCAGGACTGTTCCTGAACTTTATCATTACCCATGAGTAAGAACGACAGCTCTTCACACCAGCAGTCACCAGCATCTGGACAGACTTTCATTTAGTGTGCACGCAACAGACATTTAAAAAATTATGGAACAGGATCTACTTTAGTAGTCAGAATTCCAGCTCTCCTTTGTCTCCAAGCTGTGCCTTGAACACAGCACCATGAACTGCACTGGCCAGGAGACTCTTCGGGAAGAAACAAAGCTCCAGGTCCCTTGGCATGAGCAGTAGCCAAGAGAAGACATGAGAGTGAAGCTGGGGCATGCAGACTAAGAGTGAATAATAATAAGGCCTGAAGCAACCCCTTGCTTGATCACCAGGCTTGAGGGCCATGGCTGCACAGTGACCCCAGCAAAAGGACAGGGCAGTGTCCCTTCACTTCTGTATTGTCACCTGGAGGACTTTAGCTTGTGTGCATCAAAAATGGTGTAGGATACAGAATTAAAACCAAAACTGGGTGGCCTGCAGAGACCTTCTGAATCTGCTGCCCTTGCCCTGGATGTCAATGTGATGGGCCTCAATTTCTCTGAAGACTTCTCCCCTGTACCACCATCCTCACAACTCTTCCCTACCCCCAGGCCCTGATGAATGCCCTGACAGCTGACACTCCTTATAAAACTGCCAGCCTTGACACCAAAACAGAAGCCCCCTGCAAGGGACTCTCACCTCAGGCAAGCTTGCCCAAGCACATGGCCTCTGGGCAGGGTCTCCAAAAGCAAGGGACTGCTGTCCAGGGGAGCCCTGTCACAGCCCTTTGGCATGGGAGTGCCACCCTCTCCCACTCCCACCTCCCTCGTAGCAGCAGTTGCTCAAGCCAGGCCAGAGAGTTTCTGGCTGAAAATTAACTGAGCAAAACTTTTTTTTTTTTAAACACAATTACTTGTTTCCAGCTTCATGACTTCCCTGCTCCACCTTGTCAGGCTGTTTAAGCCAATTAAATCAACACTGATGCAGTCCTACCTACTCTTCTCCCCACCCAGCAATGCATTCCTGCACCTCCCCTGCTCCAGTGCTTGCCCGGCCCCACCACAAGCACAAGCTGGGCATCCCAACTGCAGAACGCTCGACACTTTTGTGGGTTTTTCTTTGTTCAGCTCAGCTTGCCTTGGCATCAGCAGGAACACATGTTGTGGGCAAGGCCACTGTGCATCTTGGAGAGCAGCCAGAGCTGCCCCAGCAGCCTGCACACCACCTGCAGCCACGTCCAGCCCCCTCCAATCCCACCCAGGTGGTGTGGCAGCACAGGTTCTCCTGGGACAGAGTCTCTCGCAGGTTCCAGGGACCATCCCAGTCACAGCAACCTGCTGCTGCAGAGCCCAGCCAGGATCCCACACACAACTCCTCCTGGGACACCTAAACACTCACCTGTTACCTTAGGGAAAACCACCAGCACTTGGGCATCACACTGGCCCATGGTCCTGAATCCATATTTAAACAGTCACTTTAAACCAGCTACAGCAGAACCAACTGCCCTTCCTCCACTGGAGACAGCATGCAGATGCTACAGCACCACAAGCTCACAGGGCTCACAGGTTTGTTTTTGCAAAACCAACTCTCAGCCTTGGAAGATACAGGTGATTCAGAGGAACAAATCAAATATGAAAAATGGGTCTGCTGGAAATGCAATAGGCAACATTGAGGGTTGTAACTGCACTACAAGAACAAGGCTTGTCTTTATTAAATCACAACTGCTTTGGCATATCACAGACAAGTTTTTAACCCATGCGTTTAATTCACAAGGTCTGGGATTCTGGTTTTTGAAAGACAGATAATACTACCTTGACAAGGCCCAAAAGGTACTCAATCCTTCATGCAGGGGAAGCTACAAGGGGCCAAAATTCACCTTTTACTCTAAATATACCAAACTCTTCAATTTAACCATCAGTCCTATGCCCAGACAAGTCCCCACCAGTCTCAGCACAGTCCATACCAGGAAGACAGAACACAGAATACAGCAAATAACTGTGACAAACATTATTTCACAACAGTACCTGCACTTCTGTCACAGAGAGAGCAACCTTTCCTTTTTCCTGGTCCCAAAACAGGGTAAACTGCTTCTTAAATACTACCATCCCTGTATTTAATTTAAAAACCCAAACAAACCAGCACTGTGCCACCTCAGCCTAATAAGGCCTAAAATGTTTTTCAAGCAGAGTATTTTTCAGTGGTCTAACTTTAAAGGAGAAACGCAAAGGGTTTCCTGAGGTCTTTCTGAAGAACAAATATCCGCCGTTTTTGCAAGGCTGCTCAACCATCAACAAGTGCCGGTGGGAACCAACACGGCCCGCTGCAGCACTGTAAATTTCCATCGGAACGGAACGAAACTGAACCGCAAGTTCGCGTTGAACTGATTTTACTGAAACGTTTATCCTGAGAAAAGCACACACCGGAGGCGAAGGGCCGAGGGAGACCGCGGCTGGCCGGGGCAGCGCCGTCGTGCCGCAGCCCCGGCCCGGCCGCACCGCGGGGCTCCTGCGGGCATGGG
>VZSE01015551.1:249267-313865 GCA_013398275.1 Promerops cafer
GGGCCGGCGGCTGCGGGGTCTCAGTGCGCGCCTCCCGCTGCAGGTGAACGACCCCGACGCGGGGCTGTGGACGGTGAGTACGGGCCGCCCTTCCCTTCCCCTTCGGCACCTCCTGCCCCGGAGGTCCCGGCGGCCCCAGCCCCGCTCCGCTTACGCCCGTCCGATCCGGGGCCGCCGGAGGAATCGTCCCGGCTTCCAGCTGAAGAGCAGGCAGACGCCGGGAAAACGATGTCTCTACTGCAGCGACGGCTGGAATCCGACCGTGCTTCCAGGATCTGCCTTATTTCACCCCAGATCTGCCCCTGCAGAGCATCGCTTGCCTGTGCAGAGCACCCCGAGCTGCTCCCGCTCCTACTGCCTGGCGCCCCGCTGTGCCCGTGGCCGTGGGCTTGCCTTGAGTCACCAGCGAGAGCCGCCTTCTGCCGCTCAGCTGGGCCTCCAAGGGAAATGGGGAGCGAGCCGCGCTCCCGTGCCCGTCCTGCCTCGGGCACCGAGCAGTCCGTGGCCCCGGCCGTGGGCCGGGCGCTGCGGGCAGACGGGGACGGTCTGTGTGTGCGGCAGGAGCTGCTGGCTGCCCCTGCGTGCCCTGGGGTGCGTGAGCCCCTCTGACAGCGGCACCAAAGCGGGGCAGAACGCCCCAGCGCGGGGGGAGCGTTTGGGGAGCCCAGGGCCGGGGAGGACCCAGTCCCGTCAGGGTCAGGATTCAGGGAAGGGGATCGGCAGTGGTTGGTCAGCCAGCCAGTGTTCTGTAACCCAGGAGCAGAGGAACAAGGGCTGGCAGTGGGCTGATGGCCCGGGATGTTGGGTGGAGATGGTGAAGATGAGCACTAGCAGTGCCAGGGCATGCCGGAGGGCGAGGGACTGGGATCTGCTCTGTGCTGCTGACAAACTGCTGCAAAGGGGAGAAGTGCTGCTGTGGCTGGGCACTTCTGCTTCCTGAGCTTGCTAAGTTTTGCTACCGCATAGATTTATGTGTCATTAACAGGTTGCCTACTTAGTGCCAGCTGCCCTGACACTGCTTGTCAGCATCAACCCTTCAATAACAGGTATGATACTGGTGTGCAAAACAGTCTCTGCTCAAATTTTGCCCTCAAAAGGTTGTTGTTTTGCTTTTTTTTTTTAATTGAGCCACAGATTAAAATCAGGCTGTGTGGAAACACATCCTACTACCTTCTGAGGGCAAAAACCTGCAGGACCATTTCTACAGAAGCTGGTCATTGCTTTAGTGCTGGTGGCTGGACATGCTGCAGGTGAGGAGAGGAGCCCAGCAGGAAGCCCAGCTGCTGGGATGGTCCTGCCTTTGCACCCCAATTCCAGCTTAAAGCCTTCTAGAGCAGAAGCCTGGGACCATGCTCTGAACCTGGCTCTGTGTTGACCTCAGCACATTAATTGACTTTGTTTCGTTGTTGTAAATCTGTGGTTTTGTTTATCTACCTCGTGCAAGAGCAGCTGAGCTTTGCACAGTCCCGTGAAAGTGCTAAAGGTCTTGTTCAGTGCCAGGTATTGCAGCTGCCCCACAGAGCAATGGGCAGCAATAGGAACATCCAAAGGCTTTGTTTCCAAGGGTGTATGTTGTGGGGGCTAATGGCAGTTCAGAGGATCATTCAGATCAGATTTGTTTCAGGTTTTCAGAACATAGTTAATATTTTTGTATTTTAATTCAGTGGAAATAATTTAAAATAAGGCCATTTAATATACACAAAGTGACTATCTGGTCTGGATGAATACTTATGCTGAATAAACTAAAATCACACTTAAAAAAGAAAACCTTCAGGAGTGCACAGTATTGTCACAAATTACACCATTGCAGTCTCTTGGCATTCAGGCTACCTTAAGCATATGAAGTGGCAGCATTCCTAAGTTCAGAACTCATGAGGGTTGGTTGCTTGTGGTTTTGAATATTTCAGGGGAGTTTTACTGTGTGATAGGTGGCATAATGGCATTTGGCTGGTCAAGAGGATCTGCATGTTAAACTCATAGTTAGGGTTTACCTTGTGCCAAGATCTGTGGAAAATAGAGATTATGATAGCCCAACTTTTGTAAAACTGCAGGTTTATGTAAAGTCACCAAGGGGTATTTGCCATTCAGGTCTGTGGAAGACCCAGATGGGTTTACTTCATGATAGTGGCTGACAGTCTATTTTTTTTCCCCAGACAATGGTGTTTGGAGGAGCCTCTGTGACCTTCATTCTGCTGGCTGTGCTGTTGGGACCATTGCCTTGGCTTGCTCTTTGTTTGTTTACGCTCAAGGAAACATTTTTCATGAAGAGGAAGGCAGGTGAGCAGTGGGTTTTATTTGCCCCTGCCCAAATCCAGCTCACCAGACCATCTCCTCCTGGTGTCACCTTCCAAAACTGTTTCCTGGGCTGTTGCAGTGAGAGCTGTTGGTCCAGAGGAATCAGACCAAAGAGGAGGGACCGTAATGCTCCAAACCAGTGACTCCTTGGACACAGGGGAGTGAACAGTCATTGCTCCCCTGATCATGGCAGGCAGTTAGATTTATGTCTGGCTTTCAGAGACCAGGGCACAAGCACAGTGAAACAGCTTTGTGCTCTTTTTCTGGAGCTGTAGGAGTGGTAATATTTTAAAAACTCATGAGGCAATACCAAATGCATGTTTATCTGGTGGGCTGCTGAGTCCTCCAAGAGATCGAGGACAAGGGAGAATTTCTCACCTGGACATTCAGGAGTTGCCTAAAAAGTAGGTGCTTGCAAAGTACTGAGGTGAAGCCCTGGCAGCTACTTCTGCATTTAATCACAGTCTGGAAAATGGGGATGTTGCTTTGCTCTGTTTCAATGAGAGAAATGTGCCTGCTTTGCCTATGTTAATTAGAGAAATGTGCTGTGGAATGTAAGTCCAGCAGTAGAACAAAACGTGGAAGCAGGAATTTCTGCAGCTCTTTAGCTGTCATGTCGATTTGTAGATTTGTGGTGTGAAGCAAAGTTACTCTTTGTAAACACCTTTATAATTATAATCCTAATAAAACATATTGAACTTCTGCAAAGGAGCAGCCACTACTGTTTTGGAGGCAAAATTTGTATTGTTGGAACATAGACATCTGTTTGTATTATTTTCTGATCTGTTTTTTGTTTGGCTTTTTAGAGAGTTGTTTGGTCTGGTGATTATTACAATATGGATGAGTCTTTGTCGCAGTTCAGCAAAGTAAGTTTTATTTTTCTCTTTTTTTATCATCCGTTCCAATGTTCACATTTAGTGACTAGCTCCTTGAAAACGCATAGTTGATTTTGGGAGCTTGTTTTTCTGTTTCATTGCACCCTCTGAACTTTCCAAATGCCCACATAGTAGCAGCTGGTGGTACAGCCTGGAGGATCTTGCACAGATAAAAGTTGGGGCAGGGGGAATGTAAGGCTACATGAAGCATTTCTGGCCCCCTGCCATAATAGGGGCGTTTTCCCTTTGCTTAAGGTGCTTTTTTAAAAAATTCCAACTAGTTTCTGTAGCCTGAGTTGTCAGAAAATTCTTTGTGCCTCTCCAGTAAAAGACTGGTGATACATCCATAGGAGCCCCATTAAAGTGGCCAAAGGCTCTCTGTTGTCTTTCCAGCTGCAGGCAGATGTGAATGTTATGTGGTAGCTGTAGCAGTGGCCAGCAGGGCCAAGGACATCCTGGCCTGTCCCAGCCATGGTGTGGCCAGCAGGATGAGGACAGTGCCTGTCCCCTGTGCTGGCACTGCTGAGGCACCTCCAGTCCTGGGGTCAGGTTTGGGCACCTCACTTCAAAAAGGACTTTGAGGGACTGGAGTGTGTC
Organism: Promerops cafer; assembly: GCA_013398275.1. NCBI lineage: Eukaryota > Metazoa > Chordata > Aves > Passeriformes > Nectariniidae > Promerops > Promerops cafer. The sequence goes on from VZSE01015551.1 coordinate 253,035, forward strand.
CAGGGAAGGGAACAGAGCTGGGGAAGGGTGTAGAACACCAGGAGTCACCAAGGGAGCTGGAGTGGCTCAGTCTGAGAAAAGGGGGCTCAGGGGGGACCTTTTCACTCTCTACAACTCCCTGACAGGAGGGTGCAGCCAGGTGGGGGTCAGGCTCTGCTCCAGAGAACAAGGGACAGGACCAGAGGAAACAGCCTCAAGCTGTGCCAGGGGAGGTTGAGATTAGATCCTAGGTAAAATTCCTTCACTGAAAGAGAGGTCAAGCATTGGCACAGGCTGCCCAGGGAGGTGGTGGAGTCACCATTCCTGGAAGTGTTAAAAAAAAAAAACGACTGGATGTGGCACTGCACCATAGGGTTTAGTGGGTGTGGTGGTATGCAGTCCAAGGCTGGACTTGATGATCGTGGAGGTCTTTTTCAACCTTAAATATTCAGTGATATGAAGTAGCTGTGTTGGATTTGTTCTGTTCAGGAGTCCCCTGGGAGGAGTTCGCTTGGTTGCTGCAGTCGTCGTTGCCCTCTTCCCCTTTGTTTCGTGGCTGTACATTTATGTGAACAGAGACATGCGAGAGTCTTGGCCAACACACTGCAAAACGGTGATTTAACTGGCTGGGAGAAAGTCTACAGTAGCTATGCTGACCTCACTTGCCTTTGTTTTTGGTGCTTAACAAAATTTGAGTGGCAGTTTGATAGGACCCAAGAATACCTGGCTGCTTCCAGCAGTGCCAGCTGAGATTTGGTAAAATGTTGACGAACACTGTCAAATCTGAGTGGGGAATTTTTCTGTGGAAACTGTTCACCTTGCTGCTTCTTACATTTTCCAAGCACTATTGCTCTAATGTCTGTTCTGATGGTATATTCAAGATATTGCATCCCTGGATCATTCTCCAATAACCTTGTAGTTTGGGAAATCTACTATTCTGTGACATCAGGGATAAATAAAGCAAATACTGTTTTAATAAATGACTATTTACAGCCATAGAACTTTCCAAAATGTGCCTGGATAATCCATTTCAGACTTATTGGAAAATTGAGCAGTCTGTATTTCTGAACTGTGCTAAAATCATATGTAGAATATATCTGAAGAAATTAATTTTGCTATTATCTTTAACTGAAAGTCACTGGTTTTACTGAGTAATAAACGCTATTTTTTTAAAGAAAACTCAGTGAAAGCCTCCGTATCTTTATTTTCTGGGAGATGCACATTCAAGCTTGTCACCAGCAGATGTGAGCAGTCACAACTCTGCTGCTCACCTAATTTTTCTTGGAAAGCAGGACCCACACAGTAGCCCTGCAGCAGCAAGCATGTCCCATTATTCATCCTGGAGAAGGAAGCACAGGTGGATACACCAGACTCAGGAGCTGGCTGGGACAGAGCCAGGACAGCTCCAGGTGTAACACACAACACCTTTATGTAGATGGGTGTCAGAGCTCACTCTCAGCACTGCTGCAGGTGATCCCAGCTGTGCACACACGGCACAGCCCAAGGGTCTGCAGCATTCTGTGGTGCAGCACAGATGATCTCCATTCTCCTTAGGCTCAGCTTTTTCTGAGGATTACTTTAGTCTTTTAAAGCAATGTTGGAAGACTGAATTAGGCTACAGGCTGGATATATTCTGCCAGACATGAGACATTACTGTAATGTTCACAGAAAAGAAATGAACAGAGATGTGGCTGGGCAGGTACAACTCTGCATGCTTTAATGCTCACTGAGAGAACAGCAGTGGAGCTTTTTTTGAACAATATTTGTTATATGGTTTGCATCTTTTCACAGTAGCAATCCAGTCTGGATTGGGTGTTTGAAATCAACATTCTGCATTCCAGTATACTTATTTCAATTACTGGCCTTCTCTAGTCTCCAAAAAGAATTCAGGTGCTTTCTTACAGAAACAAAATTTCTAAAATTCTGTATCCAAGAGAAAAACGCCTGAACTAAAGCAATAAGGATCAGCCATGCACAGCTTTCTAAAAGCAAACAGCTGAATCTCCTACATTTTTGTCCCAGTCCTTCCTGAAGAAGAGCAACCTGTATTTGCGCGGTATTTCAGAAATGCATAACTCTGTCGGGAATTCTGCCCTTTCCCTTCAGTACCATTTTATCTTCATAGACATAAATAGTTCCAAAAGCGTTGCTCCCCGGTGGCGTCTCGATGACGCCCTCCACGGTGAGGTGATGCACTCCGTGAGGGTCCAGGCAGTAGGCGCCGTCGTGCAGGTGCCCTGCGAGGACGCAGACCACGCTCCGGTGCGCGTGTATGACTGACAGGGCAGCCTCGTAATTCCAGGCCAGGCACACCCCATTGGAAGCAGAGGGATGAATGGGCACATGACCTGGAATAAAGACAGTGAAACTGTTAACAAAGCTCAGCCCCGGAGTGAGGCACGGTGCTCTTTCATGGGTTCCATCAGCACCAGACCAACTGTATGTTTTCCGCAGCTAACATACGTGGGGTAGCTAAGGTTTTTTTTTTCCTTGTATTTCCATGGGAGCTGTGCTGGTTTTTGCATTAATTGATATTTGGTGAGGAGGGAAGAAGTTTTGGAAATGCGTTTTCTGAGAGGAGCTGCTGAGAGCTTCCTCTGTACACCCCCCATCAAATTCAGGGGTTGGAACTAGATTAGCTTTAAGGGCCCTTCCAACACAAACCATTCTGATTGTCTATTTATCCCCCTCCATATCCACCTACCCATAACTATAACCTTTTCTTGGTTTTCATCAGAGAACTTGAGGACTTCATCAAACCAGTCCAGCTGGGCTTGGCTAAATCCTCCATTAAATGCTACAAAATGAGGTTCTTTGAGCCCTGCAATGAAGAAAATGATTAGGCACAAATGCATACACCTCCCATGGCTCCTCTATTTGCCTTATATAAATCTGCTGATGGTTGGTTTACTCTCAGAACCTTTGGGGGTTTTTTTGCATTTCTTGGATCAGAACTCCAACCCCCTTGCACAAAGAAGAAGATTATTTGTTAGTGTTTTTGAGAGTTTTGGTCACACTGCCCAAACAGGGTTTCCACTGTTGGGTGACAGGCTGGGCACAACTCGGTGCTCAGCAGCTGCGTGGTGTTCTCACGCTGCGGGGCACAGAACACAGCACAGCCCCGGCCCAGAGGCACCGCGGCAGCACCAGGCGTACCGGGGAGCATCTCCTGTGCCCGCACTGACTGCAGGGAGGCGGCGGAGGTGGGCAGCCATGGGGCACATGCTGGAGTCCCCGGCATCCCGCAGTCAGCACCGGGAGCTCCGGACAGCGAAGGCTCGGCCGCCCGCGCCCCTGCCAAGCCGGAGGTACCTGCGGGGCTGTTGAGGTCATCGTTGGGGTTCTTCTCCCGCAGCACCCGCAGGGAGCCCTGGTAGCGGAGGCTGCCGGGGTCCGTGCCCAGGGTGCTCACGTCGTAGGTGTCGAGCACGACGAGGCGGAGCCGCGGGGCCGGGCTGAAGTGATACGCGTGGCACTCCCTGTCCGGGGGCCCGTCCCAGCCCCCCGCGGGCCGGCTGTACAGCCCGGTGTGCACCAGCCGGGCCCGGCTGAAGTTGTAGAGCTCGTGGTTGCCCCATGCGTGGTGTACCGGCACCGAGAGCTGCCCCAGGACGTCCAGCACCTGCTGCAAGGCGCTCTCGGCCTCGCCGCGCCGGGCGTTCTGCCCATCGATGCTATCGCCCAGCTGCAGCACGAAGTCTATCGGCGGGCTCTCGCCGGCCCACGCCCGCACCGCCTCCCGCAGCAAGCGCAGGCTGTGCCGGTAGTAGCGCCGCCGGCTGCCGCCGAAGTCGTGCCCGTCCTCCGCGTCCGCGAACTGGATGTCAGCGATGACCCCGAAGGCGACGCGCGGCGCAGGCTGCATGGCGGCCTCGGGCGGGCCGGAAGGGGCGGCGCGGCCAGCGGGAACATGGCGGGGGCTGCGGCGGGGCTGTGGCGGCTCCGGGCGNGCTGCCGCCGGGCCGCGGGCCGCGGGCGGGCGCCCAGAGCCGGGTGAGTGAGCGAGGGAGGGAAGGACGGAGGGAGCGCGGGCGGCGGGCCGGGCCGCTCCCGTGCCCTGAGCAGTCTCCAAACCCCTTATCCCCCGCAGCTCCTGTCGTGGCGGTCGCTGGCGGCCACCGTGGTGCTGGGCGGGGGGCTGCTGGCCGGCATGAAGGTGATGAAGCGGCGCAAGGAGGAGGGTGAGTGCGGGGTGCGGGCGGAGCGCCGGGCGCGTCGCGTTTCTTGTTCAGAAGAAGCGTTTTTCGTGTTTGGATGATGTGGGGTTTGCATTCAGATGCTTGGGCATCGTCACTGTATCGCAGCTTTGCCACAGGGCCACTTCGTGCCCGTGTTTCCGCGGAAAGTTTTCAAAAATTAAAAGCAATGCAAGGTTCAGCGTTTTAAAGTTCCTAGGTTGGAATAGTTGTGTTTGTGCTATGCAGTGCAGACACGGAGCTGGGTGTTGTAGGCTCGTTGAGCTTTGCCCTCTTCTGCAGGAACTGCCCACACATCTCCTTTTCGTGGATTTACTGCTGAAAACAGAGGTATTGCAGCTCTTAGGGTATGTTCAGTTTTCAATGGATACTGGTTTCACTGTTTCACAGCCAGATATCTGCCATTATTTTTCCCTTTTTAAACAAAAATGCAGTTGGGTAGCAATGAGACGTAATATCGTGTTTCAGGGGAATTTAGTGATATATTTGAGTTTGTCCAAAAGGAAAGCTTTCTGGAAGGCATGTGCGTGCTGGGTTTCTGTGTGACAGGTGTTGGTGCATCTTGACATGACCCTGAGCAGTGTCTGACTCTGCTGCTCCCAAGGCTTGCCTGGGAAGCATTGTGCATTGTGGCATGGGTGTGTTTGATTCCCACTTGTGTTTTGTAGAACTGGAGAAGGAACGAAACCGAGGCATTGGGAAGCCGCTGCTGGGAGGGCCCTTCTCACTCGTCAGCCATGAGGGACAGCCCAGGACCAGCAAGGACTACATTGGCCAGTGGGTGCTGATCTACTTTGGCTTCACTCACTGCCCTGACATCTGTCCTGATGAACTGGAGAAAATGATTGCAGTGGTAGATGAAATCGGTATGGGAGTTCATTTGGTGTGGGGGGTCTGTAAACAGGGATTTTGGGAGGGTCAGGTTTATTCTGATAAAATACCACAAATGGTGATAACTGGTAGTATTTTTTTAAAAAATGCTGCTGGCTATTATTCAGTAGTTGAATTAATTGCAAAGGGGTACATAGATCAATCCCTAGGGTCACTAGGGTCTGACATGACAGCACTGATCTTTCCACAGCAGGGGACTTGTGAATAAAAAGATGGTGGCAAGTTACAGGAAATATATTGCATTGTATTTTTGCTAAGAAGTGACTGTGAGGTATATTAGGATTTTTTTACCTCTATTTTGTTCATCTCTCTGAGATTCTCTCCTGAAGCAGAGTGGCTGTGCTGTGGAATGGAGGGAGGAGGAAGGCTCTGTGTTAGCTTTGTTTTTTTAGCCTGCAGGCCCTGAGGAGTTACTGAGCAGGGCTAATAGTAACCCAGCATGGGAGAAACCACACCACAGTGAAGGTTTGGCTGAAACATGAAGGAAAGAGCCTGGATTGTGTCTTCACATTCTGCTCCACCATCCTGGCATGCTTTCCTTGTGTCAGCCAGTGTTCCAACACATGCATCACACCACAACATCTTCTGCAGCAGAGCCAGTCTGTCATCCCTCCTGAGCAGGGCAGGGCCTCTGGCTGGGGGGCTGGAAGCTCCCAGCACAGACACAGAGCATTGCATCTCATGGCATTTGCATCCTTCACAAATTACATAAATAAAGCTGCACAAAATGGTCTTTTTTCAGTCACTTGTGGTGAGATTGGATTGATGTAACATGGCTATGAGCTTGTTTGAAGGAAGATGAGAGATGATACCTGGTTTTCTGAAATAAATAATAATTGTTAATATCACAGATCGAATTCCATCTTTGCCTAATCTGACCCCACTCTTCATCACCATCGATCCTGAGAGGGACAACCAAGAAGCCATTGCCAGATATGTTAAAGGTATTCCTGCTTTCTTCCTCCGTGTCTCATAGCATGTCGTACAGAGCACTGAAAAGGAGCCTCTTGAAGGGATTCTTTTCACTGAAATGTGTAAATGTCTTTCTGTCTAGAATTTTCTCCAAAGCTGGTGGGATTGACTGGTAGCAGGGCACAGATTGACCAAGTGGCTAAAGCGTACCGTGTGTACTACAGCGAAGGGCCCAAGGATGAGGACAACGATTACATAGTGAGTAAAAGGAGCCTTTGCTCACTGAAAGACTGTGGGTCAGAGCAGCATGTACATTTTAAAACCAGCTATTGGATCTTTACTGAAGTCCCATCTTCAGAACCACAATGCCCTCCTACAAGCTCAGAACCTTACTAAAGTGTGTTCTAAACAATCTCAGAAATGTAGACAGTAGCACAGGAACTAGGAAGCCTGGCTATAGTCGGATTTATTTCTGATCTTAAATGTATTTGACTGGCTCTTTTCATGTGCTCCAAGGTTGCTGTGATTTCTCATTTCTAATGCAGCTGAACTCAGAGCACGGCTGTATTTCATGAGCAATCATGGCTTCCAGCGCCAGAACTCTTTGCTGAGAAAGATGTTGTCACGGTTAGGTGCAGACAGCACTTGCAGCGTCATTTAAATAAATTTGCAGTGGATTTAATTTTGATATAAATCCAATTGGAATAGCCGGGATGTGCATGGGTGAAGCTGCTTCAGTGCGCCGGCAGGGGGCGCCCCGGTCCCGCATGTCCCTGTATCCCACTCCCGGTCCCGATCCCGATCCCGCATGTCCCTGTACCCCACTGCCGGTCCCGATCCCGCATGTCCCTGTACCCCACTGCCGGTCCCGATCCCGCATGTCCCTGTACCCCACTGCCGGTCCCGATCCCGCATGTCCCTGTACCCCACTGCCGGTCCCGATCCCGCATGTCCCTGTACCCCACTGCCGGTCCCGATCCCGCATGTCCCTGTACCCCACTGCCGGTCCCGATCCCGCATGTCCCTGTACCCCACTGCCGGTCCCGATCCCGCATGTCCCTGTACCCCACTGCCGGTCCCGATCCCGCATGTCCCTGTACCCCACTGCCGGTCCCGATCCCGCAAGTCCCTGAATCCCACTGCTGGTGCTGGTCCCAATCCCGATCCTGCATTTCCCTGTATCCCACTGCCGGTCCCGATCCCGCAAGTCCCTGAATCCCACTGCCGGTCCCGATCCCGATCCTGCATTTCCCTGTATCCCACTGCCGGTCCCAATCCCGCATTTCCCTGTATCCCACTGCCGGTCCCGATCCCGCATTTCCCTGTATCCCACTGCCGGTCCTGATCCCGATCCTGCATTTCCCTGTATCCCACTGCCGGTCCCGGTCCCGATCCCGCATTTCCCTTCTGAGCTGGTGTTCTGTGATTTTTGTGGTCTCTCTTACCCACGCTGTCTCTCTTGCAGGTGGATCACACAATAATTATGTACCTCCTTGGCCCTGATGGTGACTTTGTGGACTACTATGGCCAGAATAAGAAGAGTGCTGAGATTTCGACTTCTATTGCTGCACATATGAGAAAATACAGATCCTAAAACAGAATGTCTTCAAAGATTGCTGTGAATGTCACCTGTGGGTTTGGCTGTGACTGGACATTGGAGTTAAAGCAGAAGCACACAAGTGTAACATCCTGTCAAGCAGGTCTCCTTTCTTCCAAATAAGAAAGGCATCCATGTTTCTGCAGATTCCCATTACCAAAAATCTCTACAGAGCCTTTCCCATAGATATAATTTCCAACAAGATCTTGGGTACAGAATGAAATTTGGGACTTGTCTGAAACATTGTTGGGAGCAAAGGATGGAAAGCACTTTTCACTTGGGAAGAACGTGTGTGTTGCTGGGAAAATACTGCTGGTAAAAAAAATTGCTGGTCTGGCAAGACATCAGCAAAGACAACAGTCACTGCAGGAGGATTACTTGATGCAAAGCCGTGGGGCCATGGCATTCTCAGAGGAGCTCTGCCCTCTGGTTCCTCTGCACTGTTTTGCCTTCCAAGAGAGGCAGTTGCACTATTGGAAGCAGTGGAGCCTTGAGAGTGCTTCTTTATCCAGGTTAAGAAGATGAAGAGCACTGAAAGCACAGCTTCCACACATGGGACCAGCCCTGTAGCGAGCCTGATCATTTCATCTGAATGCAGAAATGAAATTGGTTTTTCTGGTGATTTTTCCAGGTGAACACTGTTCACTTATAAGGAAAAGAGAATTGGGTTGCAAATAGCTTTTTCTTCTGGTGTGTAGTTGCTTTGCTTGTGCTGTGCTGAGTGGGGAAGTGAGGAGGGTGGAGGGGAGCTGTGTCCATGCACAGGGCTGGCAATCAGATACATTTTATGCAGTGCAGCATTTGAAAATAAAGATTGATTTGTATAGGCAATATATATTTTTATTTCCTTAGGTTTGACCAGAATATCATCAGAACTTCATATACTGGTCAAACCTCATATTCTTGCTCTGCTCTCCTTCTTTTTAGAAAGCAGTATTTATTTCTAGTCATGCACACCAGGAGCTGAATGTGCTTTTTAAAGCTGAACCTCAGAGAATGGCCCTCAGGAGACAAACCAGAAGAGTTCTTGGTGTGAGTTCCAGAGAGTCTTAGACTGAACACAGGTGTTCCTGCAGGTAGCACTGTTGTTCTCCTGAGTGTGGGGGTTGGAAGAGAACATTCCCATCCAAGGGAAGCTGCAAAGCCTGGGGAAAATTTCTATCTTTCCAAAATTGTGAAAAACAGTAAACTTCACCTGTTTCAGAGCACTGACATCGCTCATGCATTTTTACATATATTGGATACTTGCTCTCTTCCATGGGTTTCACTTTCAGGTCTGTATTTATTTGATCCCTTGTGATTTGTTTATGTTTGTGGAGTCCTCAGGGCCCATCTTTGCCCCATCTCTTACCATCCTGTGGCTGTGCTCTGCACAACAGCCTGTGCCTGCCCTTCTCAAGGTCTCTGCTGTCACATCAGGCCTGTATTTTAAATATTGCAGCAGTGTGTTAGGGCCAAAAAGCTTTTCTGCCCAGAGGACAGTCTGGAAAATCATGATTGTATGAAGCAATGGTAAGTAAAAATAAAACAAATCAATTAGAAGCACCTGCTCAGAAGAAAGAATTGGTGTTACAGCTGAGCCAAGTTAAAGCAGAATTTGGACAAGGCAAACCTCTGTGCCGAGGCTTTGCAAAATCAGCACATGACCTGCAGCCTGGGAGGAGTCACCTGTTACACTGATTTCTCTAAAGCTCATTTGCAGCTGACTCGAACTACACAGACAAATACAGCATTCCTGTCTTCTCCCAAATGTTTTGGCAGCAGCGTCGTGTCCTTTACCTTGTTTTTCTGTGCCCTGAAAGGCAGAACCAGCTGACCCAGGAAGCTTGTGGCAGACTGGGGGGAGTGTGGCAAATGCCCAGAAGGATTTCAGATGGAGTGACATGTCCCTTGCCTCGTGGCACTGGGAGCAACTGATGTCCTGCTTTTTTCAGCCTCCCAATTTGACCATGCCCATCACTTTTCCCTTGGCTTTTCCAGGAGGGAGACATTCTTTGGAAGTGAGGAGTTTTATTTTTGTTGTTGTGGTTGGTTGTGGGGTTTTGTTGTTCTTAGGCATTTGTTTTTTTTTTCTTTATTTGGGGTTTTGTTTGTTTATTAAAAACCAAGAAAATGTTGTTTAGGCAACTATTAGGATTTCCCTGCCCTGTTCAGTGACAGCAGGGAGCACGGATGTGTTCCCTGAGTGTTTAGGAGGCCCAAGGGTTGTGCTCACTGGGAGGAGGCAGAGCTGGTCAAGGAGGGGAAGGGAATGTGCTGGGGGTGCTTGGAGATGCTTTGTCAGCGGATATTCAGTATTTTTCCAGTCCAGTATTAGAAATGAAGCAAACTCCTTCTGCACTCATTGTACCCAAATTCGCTGCATCCCCAAGTGCAGTGCCCAGCCCACAAGGAGGGAGCTCAGCCCTGGCAGGGAAGGTTTGTGACAGGGCTCCTCTCTTGGGGCTGTGCTGGGTGCTGGCATGGGGCCGAGTGGGGCCAGGCTGCCCACGTGGGTCTCCTCTCTGGAAGCTTGACCAGCTGACAGGTTTCATTTGGGAACCAGATTTGCCAGAGCCTGGTGCTGTGCAGGGTGAACCTGTGTGCCCACAGCACACCCAGCCCTGGCCTGCTTGTCCTGGAAAATACCAGTGGGAAACAGCATCTCCTCTGAGGGGCTGCCATCCATAACCCCTGCTGAAGAGCTGCTGCCATCCCGGGCTGGGGACCAGTGACAAGATGTCAGAGGAATGAGGATTGGCTCTGTTTGTCTACCCAAGGAAGGCAACACATTCCTCATGTGCTGCCTGCATAGCCCATGGAGGAGCTCAGCTAATGAGCGATACTGAAGCCACACGGGTGAAGCTTGGCTGTTTTAGGAATGTTCTCAGCACCAGCATGGGCAGAATCAGGGCCTGAAGAGATGCAGAAACTGTGACCTTAAACAACTGCAAAAGCCCCGTGTTGCATTTTGAGTCCAGATCATGGAAGGACTCAGATAAGGCCTCTCAGAAGGTCTGTAGTCCAACCTCCTGCTGCAGTCACCTAGAGCCATTTCATCCTTGTTCACAGCCTGAGGAAGAAAGCAAGTCTTCCTCATCTCCAGCCTGAGTCAAGGTCATGTGTGGATGGAGATGCTGTTGCTCTTTCTCCCCTTCTCCAGTGCCTTTGAAGATACCTGCATTTTCTGAGCCTTTTCTCACTTGATCAGACTTGCATGGTCCCAGCACAGACCCGGCATTCTGAAGATGTGCTTCCATCAGCCCACGGCCAGGATCTGGGATGAATGAAGGCTCTCACATGGTCTTCAGTGAACTGCAGGATGGAGCTGGAGGCTGAGAATTGAGTTGGGCCTTCACCACCTCTCTGCAAATCAGTTTGCGTTTTCAGTCAGGTAGAACAAGTGATGCACAGACTGCTGAGGAGTCAAGCAGAGCTGGGAACAGCCTGTCCCGATGCACTGAGGTTGCTGGTTGCAACCAAGGCTTTCCAGCCCCTGCTGCTGAAGCAGTGTACTCATCTGGAGCTTCCAGGAGCTGTGGCTCCAGCACAGAGTGTGCTGGGGCTGCTCAGGAGCTCCCCTCCTTGGGGCAGGGAGTCTATACTCAGTGAAGCAGATGTGCTGGTCTGTGCTGCAGGGGGAATGGCCACAGTCCTTACTTTAGACATGAACTCACATGTTTTACTGGACTGCTCTTGGGTTTGGCGGCCTAAAAGGAAAGGCAAAAAGCTGACTATTTGCCTCCTAGAAGAGAACTTGAAAGTTTGATTTGGTTCAACTGGAAACTGATTTTTTTTTAAGGGAGTTATGCTGGTGGTGGAGTGTCTAGCCCCTGGCTTCTAGCGGCTCTACATCAGTTGTACATGTTGCTGGGAGTGTGAAGATTTGTGCTGGGGAGACCTGGGCAGGAATGATTGCACCTGTCTCTGTGCAAGAGCCAGCTCATTCCATGTTTTAAGCTGTGTATTACTAGTTTAATAAAGCAGGTTCCTTCAGCGTGCCAGGGAACTTACTCAGCTGCAGCTTACAAAACCTTCTTGTTCTCCCGAAGTTCTTTGTGCAAAAATAGATAGACACCAACCAGTAAATCCACCTTTAATTTGCAGGGGTATATTGAGCTATGAGTGTGCCCTTTTCTGAATGAAGGGCAGCAATAAAAGCTCCCTGGCAGCACCAGGATGGGATAAGAGAGCCTTGCAAGGCAATGTGGCTCGTGGTGACAGCACCCTCGTGACCTTCACCTCAGGACAGCTCTGTCTGCAGTGCTGTTGGTAGCACAGAGCAGCAGATGTACCTGCAGCTGCTGTGGGTCATTGCTCAGTGCCACTTGTTCTGCACTCTGCTCCCACCTGGGCACCTGAACCAGCAAGAGAAAACTGGGACAGTGGCTCTCACTCCCTGAGGGTTCTCTTTGTTCTGCTTCCACAGCGGGGTGTGGGGACTTAGTCAGCAGTGTGGCCAAGAAGGCCAATGACAGCTGGGTCTGTACCAGCCACTGTGTGACCAGCAGGACCAGGAGAGTGACCACTCCCTGTGCTGGGCACTGCTGAGGCACTTGAGTGCTCTGTCCAGTTCTGGGCCCCTCATGACAACAAAGACATTGAGGGGCTGGAGTGTGTCCAGAGAAGGGGGCAGAGCTGGGGAAGAGTCTGGGGCACCAGGAGGGGCTGAGGGAGCTGGAAAGGGGCTCAGCCTGGAGAAAAGGAGGCTCAGGGGGGACCTTGTGGCTCTGCACAGCTCCCTGCCAGGAGGGGACAGCCGGGGGGGTCAGGCTCTGCTCCAGGGAACAGGGACAGGAGCAGAGGGAACAGCCTCAGGCTGTGCCGGGGGAGGGTCAGGTTGGACATCAAGAGGAAATTCTTCACTGAAAGGGTGGTCAAACACTGGAACAGGTTGCCCAGTGAGGTGGTGGAGTGCCCATCCCTGGAGGTATCCAAGGAAGGCCTGAGTGTGGCACTCAGTGCTCTGGGCTGGGTGACAAGGTGGGCACGGGTCAGAATGGACTTGATCTTGGAGGTCTTTTCCAGCCCCAGTGATTGTGTGGGTGAGGTCCAGTCCTCTTGCCTTGAGCATGCCTGGGAGCAGGAAATGTCCTTTCTGAATTACAGTGGCAGTTTGGTGTCAGGACAAAGCCCCAGCCTGCCCACTGGCCTGGTGTGCCTCAGCTTTTTGCTCTCAGCACATCCACTGGGCTGAGTTCAAAGGGCTGATCAAAAGGGATGTGTGCTAAAATAAGCTTTTCCCTCATCCTCCGGGCTTAGGGGGATTCTAGGAATTCATGGTTCATGAGATATGTGGCTGGGGTGTCCATTTTTAGTGACCTTAAATGAAATGAAGGGCAACATGAAACATGTTTTTCAAAACTCTAGTGGCAGTGACTCTGCTGCAAGCCCACAGGCTCAGCTCTCGTCAGGCCAACACAAACAGGGTCAGCCACTGTCCGAAAGGGGTGACATCCCCTGTGCTGTAGCAGCAGCTGCAGGTGTCCCAGGGTGCTCCAGCTCAGAGTGGTGCTGTGGAAGGTGGCAGGAGCTGTTTGGGGAGTGTGGAGGGGGCTTCTGGCTTCACACAAGTCTCGTTAGCTTCATTCTGCTGAGGGAAGGCTGGTCCTGCAGCCTTGGCTGAGCATCCATGCAGTGCAGAGAGCAAACAGGGGCTGCTGAACAGGGACAGGTGACCAGAGAAGCCAGAATGGCTCGGGATGGAGGACACCCTTCCTCTCCTGCACCAGGAGCTCACTCCAGATGTGCGTGAAGGCTCCCACTGTTCTGCCAAGTGCTGCCCTGCCAGCCATTGCCTGGCTGCTCTGTACCAACCAAACAGCGTGTTTGGGACTGGGAGGCCTCCATTTAAAGCCCACTTTCTCAGTATCCTTGTGTGGGAGTTGCAGTCACACATGTCTGAGAACCTCCTTAGCATGGTGTAATGGGGCTTTTGCAGATCCTTTTGGCAGCAAGGGCAGTGAACATTGTGGGCAGCCAAAGTTGTATTTGAAGCTAAGCTTGTGTAGTGTATTCATGATCTGGCGTTCATGAACCGTCCATCCTTGGCCAGATTTGGGTGTTGTTCTTTCTGATCAGTCTCGAATTTGCCGTGTTTGTCACATCCTCTCATCCTGTCCTCCCTGACCCACGCAGTGGTGTAAGCCACAAGAGTTGCCATAACCGATCCTACATGAATCTTCATCCTCTTTTTCCTTCCCGTGGCCTTGCTCTCCACCCCACACAGAGCTGGTTTGGGTTCCTTCACCCCTGTGCAGCTGTGCCCAGGCAGTCTGTGAGCAGGAGCAGTGGGGCAGGTCCCTTCTGTGCTATCATTTGTTTGACATGCTGGTGAGAGCGAAGTGCTGGCTGTGGTTGTAGCTGGCAGGAGAGCACGTTCCCAGTAAAGGAAATTTCCACCAAAGAAAAGTCTACAAACCACAGATAGATCCCAGAGTTACTAAAATTGGGAGAGAAGAGCGGGTCCTTTATTTACACACTGTATATGGCAAAAAATGAACATGAATTGGTGAGCAGGCGGGAGTGTCAATCCCTTCCTTCCAAATATAGGGACGGGGCTGAACCAGAGGAACTAAGCTGAGCCTATAAAAGCTGTCAGGGACAAAGCCCTTGTTGGTGGCTCCTGATGTCCTGGCCATGCTCATGGCCATGCTGTGACTGACCTGCAGAGGGACAGAGGGCTCCTACCACAGGTCCTGTTCCCCATGCTTGGATCTTCACAAGGCTGTAGCACTGTGGTGGGAATTCAGCTGTCTATTCCCTGCTGGGCCATTCCTTGGGCAGGGAAGGAGAACTCTGCTGGCCCTCAAAAGGCACAGTTACTTACAGTGAGAGGTGTTGGGCCTTTGGAGAGGCTGCAGCTTAGTTGAAGTCTGACCTTTGACTCTTTCTCTTTCAGAGATACGAGATGTCAGCTGGTTCCTTCCTGCTTTCTGTTGACTGATTGTTAAGGTGAGGCTTTGAGGCATGAAAACGAACAGCTTGCCCAGGCTGGCATGAGCTGGCTTTTCTCCTGTGCCCACCATGGGCAGGTCCCTGTTTTTCCCCCTCCATGAGCTCCTTTAACAAGCCACAGCACATGTCCATTCCTGCCCACTGTGGCTGCTCACCAGAGGACTAGGAGAGGTTCCATGTTAACAGAGAGTGGGGGAAGTCATAAATGAAAAACCAGAAGAAAAATAATCTTCAGGGCTTCACTTTTTCTAAGAACTACATGAATCCTTCAGATCTGACCACTTTCCTGGGGAGCCCTCCTCCTCCTTTGGGCATGGATCTCCTTTCCTTGGGGCCATGAAGGGTGGTAGCTCTTCTTCACTGCCTTTGTACCTTCCAGCTTGGAAAAGCAAACAACTCCCTCAAGATCTTGCCACACACAGCTGGGAGGGGTGAGCTTGGAGCAGCCAGCTGGGGGTGAATGTTCAGCCCCACTCTGCCCTAAGCTCCACACAGGGGACCAGCCCAGCAGGGTCTGTCTTTCAGAGCCATGAGCAGAGACGCTGGCATGGAGATTTTTGGTGAGGCCGCACCGTACCTGCGCAAGTCCGAGAAGGAGAGAATAGAAGCCCAGAACCAGCCATTTGATGCCAAGACCTACTGCTTTGTGGCTGACCCCGAGGTGGAGTACTCCAGGGGGAGGATCAAGGCTGCACAGGATGGGAAGATAACCGTTGAGACAGAGGATGGCAGAGTAAGTGCATTCCTTCTGGCCCTTCTCCCAGCCCTGCTTAGGGACATAGGGCATCTGCTGGGGATGAACTGAGGAAGCACCAGGCTAGCTCAGGCAAGAAATCTGCCCTGCCCTCCCCTGTCCTCTGACTGGGACCAGCACAGCCTCCACAGGAAAGTATAGCTCTGGATGGTGGGATAAAAGTATTCATTGATAATTATTCTTGGTTTGGGCTCTAAAAATCAGGCAATGCTCTAAACCATGTTGGATCGTAGCCTTGCCAGTCTTAACTTAGTTTTTAACACTTTCTCAGCTAATGCTGTCATATCCACTCATAAATTCCTTCCTTTACTGGTAGCTGAGCAGACAGATACTTTGCAAGTCACCTTTCCATGTGAAATTGTCAGTGTCACTGGCTGCAGTTTCCCAGAGGAGCTGGGAAGGTGTCAAGGTGTTAATCTTCCAAAACGCTGAAATGTCTTAGCAGCTTGTGTCCTGATACCTTTTGTAAGAATAACTGCAGCAGTCCAAAGAACAACCATGCCCAACATCCTGGCAGTAGGTGCTACAAGGGTTTCAGAAAGCAGCGGCTGAGTTAAGCTGCTGCCAGCTGTGAACATCTGCTGCCCCCAAAACACATCCACGGGCTCTGGCAGTGTGACAGGACGGCCCCCCACGGTGTGAGCCCAGCAGACAGTGCTCTTTGGTAGAGACAGAGTCTTTCTTTAATTGGGAATGGCCACAGGCAGGAGTGGAACAAGTCTGTCCCAAGGATGGATTTGCTGTTGAGGATGTGCTGTTTGTGTCCCAGCTCTCTGGCACTGTCATGGGAGCCCTGGAGGCTGGGAGGTTGGCTGGCCAGCAGATGTGCCCCAGGCTCTTACAGCCATGAGCAGCAGAGACCTAAAGTTCTTAAGCAGTGATAATGTGTTGAAAGATCTGTTCCAGCACAAATCATGTCCATGTGGTCATAGCAATTCCAGGAAACTGACATCCAGTCAATGTACCTGTTGAGTTCCTGGCTGGCTGGCTGCAGTGTTTGCCCTGAAATAGCCATATCTTGCTCTGCACAGTTAAACAGAAAGAAAACTATGAATTAGAGCAGCCTTAGAGATGTTATTACTTCTCTGTGGTTGTGGAAGGAGTGTCAAGAGTTGCTGAACCAAGGTTCACTCTTTCTTTCTGAATTATAGACAGTTGCTGTCAAACCTGATGATGTGTATGCCATGAACCCGCCTAAGTTTGACAGAGCTGAGGACGTGGCCATGCTGACCCACCTGCATGAACCTGCTGTCCTCTACAACCTCAAGGACCGCTACAGCTCCTGGATGATTTATGTAAGTTCCTTCTTCTGGCAAAGGAGAAAACACAGCTGCAGGAGCTGGACTTCAGTGACACCTCTGTTTTTTTCCTGCAGACCTACTCGGGTCTCTTCTGCGTCACTGTCAACCCCTACAAGTGGCTGCCGGTGTACAACCCCGAGGTGGTGTTGGCCTACCGAGGCAAGAAGCGCCAGGAGGCCCCTCCACACATCTTCTCCATCTCTGACAACGCCTATCAGTCCATGCTGACTGGTGAGCTTTTCTATTTTGACCAGCATTGGAGTAAAAAACTGTGTCAGAACCGCTGCTTCTGCCAAGCGCCATTCCATACTGCCACGGCTCCGTCGCCTTTGCCATCTCTTGCAGAGTGCTTGGTCTGTGTAATATTGCAGATTATCTACTTGGTTTTTATTACCCTAACTGATGCAAAACCAGTTCCAGACAGTTTTCCCCATCTCCTGAAATATTTTCTTTATTTTTGAAGCACTGTGCTGTTGTGCTGCACATTATCTGTATTTCTGGTCTAAGTACTAAGCTAAGCAGGATAACAGGGACCTCTGCAAAGGGCAGTTGCACTTGGACAGGGCACACTATCTGGGAAGTCCTTGGGAAGCACACCTGCATGTGGCTTCAAGGAACAGCAGGTAGATCCAGAACAGAGCTGGTAGAAATACTGTCACCAAAACAGATGGTTTTAATTTGAATAAAATCCTGTCCCATATTTAATAGTATTAAAGCTAAGGAATGGAAAAGACAGAAGCAAAAACAAGCGCAGGATGAGCAAAGGAGGAGGAGAGAAGACAAAAATTGGAGTATAGGGAGGGAAATAGAGGTGGAGAGTAGACCATGCACCTTTTCAGTTTTGCCTGCAGAGGTTTTGTTTCATTCCCCCTGATAGACACCAGCTCACAGCTCCCTGAGAACCGGCCCTTCCCCTACAGCTTCTCTGACTGCAGGTATTTGTCCCTTTGACAGATCGTGAAAACCAGTCTATCCTGATCACGTAAGTGCACCTGCCACTTTGGACTTTGTCTCCAACAAGACGTGGGCAGATTATTCTTCACTCTGAGCCTTCTTTCGCCAGCGGAGAATCCGGTGCGGGGAAGACGGTGAACACCAAGCGCGTCATCCAGTACTACGCGACAATCGCCGCCAGCGGGGACCCGGCCACCAAGAAGGAGCCCCGGGTGAAGGTGTGAGGAGGAAGGGCTTGGTGAAGGGCAGCTCAGGGTGTTATCCCCTTGTGGCTGTGGACAGCACTGGTGACACACACTTACCTCAAAGTATCTTCTGTTAGCCTCAGCCACTCTTTGAAAGGCAGCAGGAGCAGGGGCTGATGTGCAGTTAGGACCACAACAAATAGAAGCCACCAGAGCTGCCACTGACACTGCCAAGGTGTAGCTTTACCTGGACTGAAACAGGATTGGTGCCCAGGAAGGATCAGAGGCTCCAGTTTCTTAGCATGGATCAACCTGTCCCTGTGAGCTCTGACTGTGGGAGAAATTCTGAATAAGAGGAAAATGAGTTATTTGTTGTTTACCCCCAGTGCTGCTTCTTGGTGCTGGGGTCGAGAAGGTGCTGCAGTAGCACTGTAGAGCTGAAATGAAGTGCACGTGGCTGCACATGTAATCATGCCATAGAGTCACTTCTTCCTACCAAAAGCTCTTTTTTTTTTTCAATAATTATTCAATTATTCCTGCAGGGTACGCTCAAGGATCAGATCCTCAGCGCCAACCCCCTGCTGGAGGCCTTTGGGAATGCCAAGACCGTGAGAAATGACAACTCCTCTCGCTTTGTGAGTCTTCCTGTGTCTGTCCCTCTGCCCTGCTGTGTTTCTAATGCTCTTTGCCTGCTTGTTTGCTATGACTGTGAGCCCCTTGGCCGGGAAAAATGTTCTTGCTGACCAATTTATTGTTTTTTTATGAAATGCTGATGTTAGCAACTGATTCATGCTCACACTGCTGCAGCAAAGTGTTCCCCTTTTTCTGTCTTTATATATCGAAGCTAATCAGACTGATTTGGTGATGCTGTCACTAAGACTGAAGAGATAAAACCACTCTGACATTGCTGCACTGACCACCACCTTTTGTCTGCTTGCCAGGGTAAATTCATTCGTATCCATTTTGGAACCTCTGGAAAACTGGCCTCTGGTGACATTGAGACCTGTGAGTAACTGAGGGGGGCTGACAGCCTCACTAGAATGTAAAGAACCTGAAAAATGTCTAAAATGTGCGTGCATGTTACAGACTTGCTGGAAAAGTCAAGAGTCACTTTCCAGCTGAAAGCTGAGAGAAGCTACCATATCTTCTACCAGATCCTCTCCAATAAGAAGCCTGAACTGCTTGGTAAGGACAGCCACCACCTGGTGACACTGAGTAAAGTCAGCGTGGGGAACATTTCCCTGCGTGTGCCAGCTCAGTGACGGAGGGTCCGGTGGCACCAGGGCACAGTGCCCTGTGTCACATGCCCCCAGGTGCCCCTTTGGCAGTGCCTCAGTCTGTGCAGAGCAGGGATCATGTGCTGATTTACATCCTCAGCGTCGGCCCTGCCCGGGTTCCCCGAGCTGTACTTGTGTCTCTGCATAACAGGGTCACACTAGGGCTTTACTCCATCTCCATTTATCCTCCCTGGGTAAGTTCTAACACAAACTGTGTGCAGGTGAGGTGCAGGGTGGCTGATGTACTCTGCCTTGCACCTTGCTATTCTCCATGGTGTGGGAATTCCAACTTAGATGGGCCAGATCCTGTGAATAATCTTCAATAGGAAGGTGAGCAATTCTAGGTGCAGGATGGGCAGGTACCCTGATCTACAAACCATTTATCTGAGCTTTTCATCACATGGGCAAAGGTTATTTCCTGTTTCCAGTGCAACCCCTCTGACCTTTTCCCCCTTCCCACTGCCACGGCACTCCCTACCCATGTCCCACCTCTGTCCCTTTGGCCACGCACCCAGCTACCACACTCATCCTCACTCCACTCTGCCCACGCTTCCCATCTATCCACAGAACACTTCCCAAGGTGGAGCTCCTGCTCTCATCCTCCCACTCTGTGTGTGTCATGTATGAGGATAAGCACAGATGAGCCTTATCTAAAAGCCCCTTTCTTAGAAGCTGTTTCTGTGGATGGCCTGTGTTCTGTGCCTGCCAGTGCTGAGTGCTCAGTTCTCAGTTCACAGCATATTAAACTGCAAGGACTGCTCAGCCAGGTGAAGGCACACAAAAGGCTTTACTCTGTCTTTCTGCTCTCTTAATAGAAAACCAAGAGTTTGGGATGCAAAAGGAAGGAGAGCTTGTGAAACCTTGCTGAGCCATTGTTCCATCTTCCCTGCCAGGCTCTGGCTCTCACTCCTGTGTTTGCCTTTCAGAGATGCTCCTTGTCACAGCCAACCCCCATGACTATCCCTTCATCAGCCAAGGGCAGATCTCTGTGGCCAGCATCGATGACCAGGAGGAGCTTGTTGCCACAGATGTGAGTACAGTTAGCAAGGAGAGACTTTGACAGTCTCACTTTTACTCTCACCACTATTAAAACCAGCTGATCTGTCTGGTGTGCAGGCAGCCATTGACACTTTGGGCTTCAGCCCCGATGAGAGAATGGGGATTTACAAGTTGACAGGGGCAATCCTGCACTATGGGAACATGAAGTTCAAGCAGAAACCACGTGAGGAGCAGGCAGAGCCTGATGGCACAGAAGGTAATACCTTTGTGGCTGGGGGAGAACTATTTCCAACTGTTTCCATGCCATTTTTCACTAGAAATGGAGGGAGTCTTCCAGGAGAGATGCAATTGTTCCTTGATAAACATAAAAAGGAGGTTTGATTTTCAACTTATTGCCTCGAGTAGAGGCACTTTCTGCATTCAGTTTATTCCTGATGACTCTGCTCTGCCTGGGGCACATTACTGTAGTGTTATCCAGTTTCTGGTTACACACACACACTTACTCTGCCTGGGTGACATTGTGGAGAAGCAGCTTGAGGGGGAAAAACTCTGTGTTGTCCCATCAACAGTGCACTCATGGGTTTCATTATATCTGTTGGGGCTGCTGTAGCCACTCTGTCATGAGGACCAGAAAAGTAGATGAGAACGTTAGTCAAGATTTGTGGATGGGGTAAAGCCAATCAAGTTGCAAGTCTCAGAGTGAGCTCTGGCTGGTTTATGCCCTGTGTGTGTCTGAGCTAAGAAGAAATTGTTTCAAGTTATTATTTTGTTTTCCAGAGGCTGACAAAGCAGCATATCTGATGGGCCTGAACTCAGCAGACTTGCTGAAAGCTTTGTGCTATCCCCGGGTGAAAGTGGGAAATGAATATGTCATGAAGGGCCAAACAGTGGATCAGGTGAGTGTCAAGGAGCAGCAGGGACCATCCTCTCCCTAAGGAACCTGGGTGCAGGTCACAGCTGAGAATGGTCAGGGCCATTAAGGCCTGTTAATGCACTGTATGTGGGTGTGGTGAGGGTGTTTTGTTCTGGGGATCACTAGCAGTGCCCTGACACAGGTGTGTGACCATGTCCCTGCAGGTGCAGCAGGCAGTGAATGCCATTGCCAAGTCTGTCTATGAGAAGCTCTTCCTGTGGATGGTGATGCGCATCAACCAACAGCTGGACACGAAGCTGCCAAGACAGCACTTTATTGGGGTCTTAGACATTGCTGGCTTTGAGATTTTTGAGGTTTGCAGCTCTCTCAGACTTCTGCCTGTCTCTAAATGCTTTTTTCATTTTGTTTGTCTTCTCTGACCTTTCCTCCTCCTCACCCCAGTGCAGCCCTCAAGAACAGGGCAAATCTGTCTGAAGCTGCTTCTGCCTTTGTAGCTCCATCACCCACTTTGTAAGAGAAGAGACAGGGCAGAAGCATAGCCATGAAGCTGCTCTCTCTCTCTCCCTCTCCCCACAGAGTCTGTATTTATGGACATTAGGGCCACCCAAACCATGGCCAGTGCAGGCTGCAGCAACAATGTGCTGCACTGCACAACTTTTCTGTAAGCCTGGACACTCATGGTATATTCTTTACACTGTTATCAAAACCCTTTTGGGACAGTCTGTCTGACCTTGCCATGACACTTCTGTGAAAAAAATTGATCAAAGGCAGTTTAACACTATTAATACACTTACTTAAATATTAGTTTAACAGCTTTGAGCAGCTGTGCATCAACTTCACCAATGAGAAACTGCAACAGTTCTTCAACCACCACATGTTCGTGCTGGAGCAGGAGGAGTACAAGAAGGAGGGAATTGAATGGGAGTTCATTGACTTTGGCATGGACCTGGCTGCCTGCATTGAGCTCATAGAAAAGGTGAATTTCTTAAGCATCTTGTGGAATCACACGAATTGGATCTGTAAAGGGTTCTTGAGAGTGTTTGCACTGAGTGCCTTCAATACAATCTCTTTGGGAAGCTTTGAGGTCTCTTCACCTCCTCTGTTTCTTTAAATATTACCCTTGTGAATAATTAATGATCCACTGACTGGAAATGTATCCTGTCTTCTAAAAAGACACTGATCTCCTTCCTTCCTTCCTGTCCTGTCCTGTCTTTGTGTATTGGCTCCCCCTCAGGTGTTCTCTCAGTTAAATTCAAATCCCACAAAGCCTCATGTCTGGTTGCTTTTTGTTCCTTCTGAGTTCAAAGTCACTACTGTATTCTGAGAAGTTACTACACAGCTTTTGCCTGACTTCTTTTGTTTTTCACACACTGTCTGGGTAGTTCAAAACTGTATATTAAAATCTTATGAGTTCTTTTCAGTATCTTGCAAGCTGTCCCCAAAAAGTCTTGCTTACCTGCTCCTCCCAGGCTAATTCTCTATAAAATACCTCCAGTACTTCAATTTTAGCATGTCTTTCCCTCTGTATTATTATAGCTTGAATTGATCTTATTTGAAAACACATTTTCCTATTCAGCCCATGGGCATTTTCTCCATCCTGGAAGAGGAGTGCATGTTCCCCAAGGCAACTGACACCTCTTTCAAGAACAAGCTCTATGACCAGCACCTGGGCAAGTGCAGCAGCTTCCAGAAGCCCAAGCCTGGCAAAGGCAAGGCTGAGGCTCACTTCTCCCTGGTGCACTATGCTGGCACAGTGGATTACAACATCACTGGCTGGCTGGAGAAGAACAAGGACCCTCTGAATGAAACTGTCATTGGGCTGTACCAGAAATCATCTATGAAAATTTTATGCCATCTTTATGCCAGTTTTGCTTCCATAGATGAAGGTAAGCTCGGAGGATTATATTTCCAGTTTGGGATTTTCTACTCTCACCTGACATGGATCAGTGTTGAGTCAGTGCTTGAGTGCTGTGTGTTAGATGCACAATTGTAACACTGTCAAAGGGATCTGCAGCAGTTCCTCAGCTGGACTGCCATCTCATTTTCCAGCTGAAGGTGGTGGGAAGAAGAAAGGAACCAAGAAGAAGGCCTCTTCCTTCCAAACTGTCTCTATACTCTTTCGGGTAAGTGTGTTCTCTGGCAGAGACTGTCACACCTGGCTCCACAGCCACATTTTCATTTTAAGACAGGAGGGAAGTTCTTCAGTAGTAGCCATTTACTTTGCTGATGCCTACACAGGATTGTAGAATATTCACTAGAAGAGTAAGGAGAAATTTCTGAATTTTTGCTTTTCAGCAGAGTCAAATCACTTTGAGAACTGAGATAATATAGAGATTAGAAATGATCTCTGTTTTACAGGAAAATCTAAATAAGCTGATGTCTAACTTACGAACAACTCATCCTCACTTTGTGCGTTGCATCATTCCCAATGAAACAAAGACCCCAGGTAATTCATAAACCATAGAATAGAAAGGGGCAGAAGGAGCAATGCTAGAGCAATCATGTCCCCACGCTGCTCTGTCACAGGCCTGATGGATCACAAGCTTGTTCTGCACCAGCTGCGATGTAATGGTGTTCTGGAAGGCATTCGGATCTGCAGGAAAGGATTTCCTAACAAGATACCATATGGGGATTTCAAACAAAGGTCAGTAATAACATTCTTGTGTTTGCATTCAGCCCAATTCATTTGAAAGTAGACTCTTGCTAAACCAGTCCATGATACAGTTGTTAGGAAAAGACTATTTTAATATTTAACACGCATGGAAAGCAAAAGACTTATTTAGTAGCATGGTCTATGTGGGCAGTGCCTTCCTCAATACTGTATGCCAAATCCTATTTTTAATTCATTCCTGTTAATTTGAGTGTTCGGATATTCTTTGCTTTAATTCTCAAATTGGGCACAAACATGTTTCAGCAAAAATACAGAGGGTGGTCTATGCACATCCTGTATTCAACTGCTATCTAGTAGAGGTTTGAAGAGTGTGGTTTAAATAATTCTAACTAGAAGAGGAAATTGTGTTAAATCCAATACTAGTTCTTGATTAAATGCTAAGTTTGACTGGCAAATAGAGCTGCAGTAACAAAAGGGACTCCAACAGGAAATCCAAGTTAGTTCCACATGACCTTGTCATTTTGTAGTGGGTTAATATTTCTACATGCTAACATTTCTACAGCATTAGCAGATTCATTTACAGATAAAACCCCACAACCAAAAAATCTTATCATGGTAACTGCTGCAAATAAGACATTTGTAAAGGGTTGCTAAATTCAGGGCAACTCTGCTGGGGTCATCTGCTCATTGTGTTAGAACAAAGGCAAATGTAGGGTCAGATCTCTAAGAACAAAGCAATCACTCCCCCCTTGCAACCCTGTGCAGGGTGTGCTGGAGAGCAGGACACTGAGAAGGGCTGAAATGGTGTTTTGGGTACTCACTGAAGGCATTGGCCCAGCCATTGATGTGGGAGTGCAGATTTGTGTATCAATGCTGAAAATAGGTATGGAATAATCTCTCAGTGTAGGATTAGGAAGTCCATTGCTGGCTACAAAGTCTAATTCTGGGTTACATGGTTCAGGAGGAATGTGAGAAGCTGGATATGGTTCAGAAAAGCAGTTCCCCTACTCTTAAAATCCATCCATTTTTTGAATTTACAGCTAACCAATGAGCTGGACCCCTATAGTAGTGATAAATGACTGTGACACAGATGAGCAGAGTCTCAGGTCCAGAGAACAGACTGTCCATGCCTTCAGTCTCAGTCAGGGCTGTAACACATCCTTGGAACCTACTGAACTGACCTGCTGCTATTTGCTGCTTTTCTTACTGCTTTGCTATTTGAGGCTGGAGGTGTGAGTCAGACTCAGCCACCTTCTGTATCTTCAAACTGACAGCTGTTCTTGTGGCATCCTGTGCACTAAAATGGTACTGATGGGTAAGCCTTTTTCTTTATTTTATCAGATACCACCTTCTGAATGCCAGTGTCATTCCAGAAGGAAAGTTTATTGATAGCAGGAAGGCGTGTGAAAAGTTGCTGTCTTCCATCGAGATAGATCATACCCAGTACAAATTTGGACACACTAAGGTAAACGTTTAATTTTGCCATAAGATAAGAGAACATTCATTGCATTGAAATGTAAACCCAGCAACGGGTGATGTCTGCTTCTTGGCTGCAGGTGTTCTTCAAGGCAGGTTTGCTGGGTGTCCTGGAAGAGATGCGAGATGACCGCTTGGGACAGCTGCTCACACGGACCCAGGCTCTGTGCAGGGGATACCTGCGCAGACTTGAGCTGAAAACAATGTTTGACCACAGGTGTGTGTCCTCTGCCAGGTCTGGTTGCTAAAGGTGGGCTTTATTCACAGTGCTGATGGAGCACTTTGGTTTCAGGGAGTCCATCCTCTGCATCCAGTACAACATCCGTGCATTCATGAAAGTCAAGCAGTGGCCCTGGATGAAGCTGTACTTCAAGTTAAAGCCCCTCCTAAAAAGTGTGGGAACTGAGAAAGAACTGGCCGTGATGAAGGAAGAGTTTGAAAGAACAAAAGAAGAACTGGCTAAATCAGAAGCCACAAGGAACAAACTGGAAGAAAAAATGGTGGCTCTGGTGCAAGAGAAAAAGGACCTACAAGTGCAAGTACAAACTGTGAGTAATTTAAATCATTTTTGGCTCTTCAGATTACATCAGTTTTGTCTGAGTGTTCAGGAAAGGGCTGAAAGGGAATTCTGTTATTTCATGTACCAGTCACTTAATAAGCAGGTGATTTCTGCAAGTGTCAGTGCCAATGTGTGATATTGAAACACATTTCTGTTCTCTATAAAAAGGAAAATGAAAATTTGGCTGATGCTGAAGAAAGATGTGACCAGCTGATCAAACTAAAATTCCAGCTGGAAGTAAGAATAAAGGAGGTGATGGAAAAGCTTGAAGATGATGAGGAGATGAATGCTGATCTGGCAGCCAGAAAGAGGAAACTGGAGGATGAATGCTCTGAGCTGAAGAAAGATATGGATGACCTTGAGTTAACATTGGTCAAGGCTGAAAAGGAAAAGCATGCCACGGAAAACAAGGTGCTTTTTGTTTCTGCAATGTTTAATAACAGTTGCTCTGTCTATGTATAGGCTGTAAAGGTTCAGTAAACTTGAATGCTTACATGCTGCTGTGTAAGGAGACCTATGGGCCTGGTATTGAACCTGGGGACCTCTGTTGTGCAGGAAAACCAACCCATAAGCATGTAAAAATGCATTAAAATTAAAGTTCAGCATTGCTTTGTGACTTCTGAAGGGTTGATGTATAAGCAGAGAGATTGTAGAGTGTGAGCATACAATTGTCAAAGCCTCTTTGGGAGTCTAACAGCAAGTTCGTTGTCCGTGTTTGTTGCCTATGTGAGGGCCAAAATTATTAGTGACCTTTAAATATTTTGCCTTACAATAGGTCAAAAATCTGATTGAAGTAGCGGCAGGTTTGGATGAGACTGTTGCAAAGTTAGTCAAGGAGAAGAAGGCCCTGCAAGAAGCCCAGCAACAGGCACTGGATGACCTGCAAATAGAGGAAGACAAAGCTAATACCCTCACCAAAGCTAGGATCAAGCTGGAGCAGCAAGTGAACCATGTGAGCATGTTCAACACAAGAAGGAGCAGATTCTTTAGTTGTTGTATCAGTCATGTTTATATATGTTTACTTTGCAGGTTGAAGGATCTTTGGAACTCGAAAGAAAAGCGTGCATGGACCTCGAACGAGCAAAGAGAAAGCTTGAGGGAGACTTGAAACTTGCACAGGAAACCATAGTAGATCTGGAGAATGATAAACAACATTTAGATGAAAAATTAAGGAAGTATGAGAAACAAATTAGTGGTAAATTTATTATTTGGCTTTAACCGGACATATTTTCTTTTAATAAAAAGAATGTCTCCTTCACAGGAAAGACTTTGATTTTAACCAGATGCAAAATAAAATAGCAGAACAGCGAAATTCAGGTACTCATTTGCAGAAGAAGATCAGAGAATTGCAGGCAAGAGACTTTATGTACCTACTTCACCATTACTGTTTGCTTGTTTTAAACTGTAGTACCATGAATAATGCTTGTCCACTGTTTGGCATTGGCTCCATCAGACACAGGGGAAGCTTCCAGCAGCTTCTCACCGAAGCCACCCCTGTATCCCACTACCAAAACCTGGCCATGCAAACCCAATACAACAACAGAAGGCTGTGATCTAAAGCTAGAATGAGTTGATCAATAGGTCCTTTTCTGTCAGTAAGTCTTTACCTACAATGCCAAAACAGTGAAATTCGAAGGAAGTTTGTTTTGCTTACAGTCTCCAAAACAAGGTTCTTGGTGTTCTACTGTGACAAATATGCAGTAACCTAAGCACTGAATGATTTGTTCCCTGTTTAATTCCTGATGTGCTATTCCCTCGTTGTACAGGCCCGTGCTGCAGAGCTGGAAGAGGAGACCATGAGTGAGAAAGCGACGCGGGCAAAAGCAGAGAAGCGTTGTGCTGAGCTGGCTCGGGAGCTGGAGGAAACCCGCGGAAGCCTTGAAGAGGCTGGAGGAGCCACCACTGCTCAAACAGAGCTCACCAAGAAGCGCGAGGAAGAGTTCCAGAAGATGCGGCGTGACCTGGAAGAGGCCACGCTGCAGCACGAGGCCACGGCTGCCGCCCTGCGCAAGAAGCACGCGGACAGCACAGCTGAGCTGGGGGAGCAGATCGACAACCTGCAACGCGTGAAGCAGAAGCTGGAGAAGGAGAAGAGTGAGCTGAAAATGGAGATTGATGACTTGGCGTGTCGTACAGAGACCATTACCAAGTCCAAGGTGTTTCTTTGTAACTTAAATACTCAAATTGCCGATATTTCCGTCTAATGGGAGCTTTACAAACACACCTACACAGATTCCGCTTTCTTATTCTCCTTCAGGCTATTCTGGAAAAAAGGTACCGCATACTGGAAGATGAGATGAGTGAGATGAAAGCCAAACTTGAGGAGCACCAGAGGAATGTGAATGAGGTGGTGATGCAAAAAGCCCAGCTCCAGACAGAGTCTGGTAAGGAAGGTGCAAGGATGTGCTGAGAGGATATTTTTTCCCTTCAGCAGCAAACAGATTCTCTCATGTACACCACTCTCTGACCAGTTGACCTTTCTTGTAAGGTCATTGAGCATAGTGCTCAAGGGGAATCTTAGAACGAAACTGAAAAATTGAGAAAAAATGTAAAATGGCCCAGGAAAAATCCGAAGAAGACAATATTGGAGGGCTACAAGAACTAGTGAGAATTCTAGAGATGATGGTATAAGCCATAGGCACCTCTCCAAGAAAGGGGAGAGGTGTACTTCGGCCCCCAGGACAGAGGGTAATATGGAATAAATGTTTTCCAGTTACTGTAAGTCTCATGAAATGAAACTTTAGGGTTTATCTCTTGCATCACAAGGACAATTATGGGAAATTGCTACAGAATTTTGTAGTTCAGCCAGTATGACAGCAAAAAATCCTACTGCTTCAAAACGAAAATTGGGCTTTAAAAGAAACAATTAAGCAAATTTTAGAAAGCATTTTTCTTCAGGAAATAAATAGCATCTAGTGGATCAGAACTGTAATAAGGGATACAGTTAGTATTAGGGAATCAGGTATATTTAGATAAAGAAAGAACAACAACAAAAGCATTTTGAAGGATTCAAATATATTGTGCAATGGTAGACAGACATATGTACATAATGGGAGCAACTGATAAGGTAAACAGTGCTGTGTGATTCCACTTACCTATTATTACTATTATAATATATGAGTGTTTCAGGATGCTTAATCTGGACAGTATTGAGAACTTTCCCTCTCTTGTCATAGGTGAGCTAAGCCGTCAGCTCAAAGAGAAAGAAACCAAAAGGTTGCAGCTGTCCAGAAGCAAGCAGGCACTTACACAGCAAATGGAAGAACTCAAGAGGCAGCTGGAAGAGGAGATCAAGGTAGTGCAAACTACTGAGCATCTGATAAGGCTTCAAAATGTATCAGGGTCTCAGTTAATTTGAAAAACACTTTTGGGAGTTTGTGAGTATTGCCTATAGTCTAACACAGTAAAATTAGTCCGGGGAAGGATGTTACAGTAAGCACTGTGTGCAGTAAGTTCTTTGCAAAGGATGACTCTGGCATGCTGAAAGTTGATTTAACTTGGTGAATTTTTTTCATGTTTTTAAATTTTAAAGCCATGGTCTATGAGATTTCTTTAGCTTCTGTAGCCACAGGGAAGACAAGTTACAGCATATGCCAAGGTGAAAGCATCATTTTTGGTCTTTTCTAGTGGTAGAGTTGGTGACAGGTAAAGGCAGCTTCCTGAACACCTACAAAGCCCCAGCCCTTTGTCTTCGGCCCACGCTGCAGTGATCAGATTTCAGATGTGCGAGGTCATGAGGTCTCCTGCTGGCAGAAATACATGATATTGTTGGTGATTTTTAGGCCAAGAGCGCCCTGGCCCACGCCCTGCAGTCCGCTCGCCACGACTGTGACTTGCTCCGGGAACAATATGAGGAGGAGCAGGAGGCCAAGGGGGAGCTGCAGCGAGCCCTGTCCAAGGCCAACAGTGAAGTGGCCCAGTGGAGAACCAAATACGAGACGGACGCGATTCAGCGCACGGAGGAGCTCGAGGAGGCCAAGTACAGAACAGATGAGATGAGCTGTCCAGATGTATATTGGGCAGAACACAGATCCACTTTTAGTAGCCTGACCTAAATTATTTTTTTGGGGTTTGACTATAGTTTTAATTAAAATGAGACACATAATGTAATGATTTTTTTAATCATGTGCTTGTTTTTATTTATATGCCTTAAGGAAAAAGCTCTCTCAGCGTCTCCAGGAAGCAGGGCAGCAGGCAGACATGCTGAATTCCAAGTGTGCCTCCTTGGAGAAGATGAAGTTTAAGCTGCAGGGGGAAGTGGAGGATCTGACACTGGAAATAGAGAGAGCAAACACATCAGCAGCTGCCCTTGACAGGAAACAGCAGAATTTCAATAAGGTCATAAATGAACACAGCATCTTTCAAGTGTAGCCTTCCAGAAAGCCAAACTAACACTCTGTACATCAGTCAATGCTGAAGTCAAGGTGAATCTAACTAGAGCCACTAGAGCATGGCAGTAGGAATTTGTCCTGGTTTCAGAGACTACATTATTTATCTAGTACAAAATGTAGTCACAGATAAAATAACATTTTCATTACCAGCAGGAAATGAAACATAATAGCCTCTCCTATGAGGAAAGGCTGAGAGAATTGGGATAGTTCAGCCTTGAGAAGAGCAGCTTCAGGGCGACCTAACTGTGGTCTTCCAGTGCCTGAAGGGAGCTACAAGAAAGATGGAGAGAAACTGTTTACAAGGGCCTGGAGTGACAGGACAAGGGGGAATGGCTTCACACTGACAGAGAGTAGGGTTAGATTGGATATTAGGATGAAATCCTTCCCTGTGAGGCTGGGCAGGCCCTGCCACAAGCTGCCCAGAGAAGCTGTGGCTGGAAGTGTCCCAAGGTCAGGTTGGACAGGGCTTGGAGCAACCTGGGCTAGTGGAAGGTGTCCCTGCCCATGGCAGGGGATTTGGAACTACGTGATCTTTGATGTCTCTTCCAACCCAAAGCATTCTATGATTCTATGATGTCTTCCAGGTCATGGCAGAATGGAAGGGGAAGTATGAGGAGAGCCAGCTGGAGCGGGAAGCTCTGTCTAAAGAAGCAGGCTCGCTGAACACAGAGCTTTTCAAAGTGAAAAATGCCTATGAGGAAACCTTAGATCAGCTTGAAACGGTCAAACGGGAGAACTCCGCTCTCCAGCGTACGTGTTTGGCTCTGGTTTCCCATTAGCCTTCACAGACCCACCACAGCAAGGTGTGCTCTACCAGCACACTCATGTCTGCAGGAGGGCACCAAGTGACAGCACTCTGTCCTTCCTGTGCTCTCCATCTTAATGCAGAATATCAGTGTCTTACCAAAAGTTGTCAAGCATGTTTGTAAAGTGATTAAGCCAATGAAGCAAATGTCCTGGCTCTCTCATTTGCTGCAGACACTGAGGTGCCATTCCCAGGCAAAGGTAGTGACCATGGGAGACTAAGCAGTTCATGAAAGTGAGTTTTACAGATACTCTGAACACAATGACAGGACCTGTAGTTTTGGACCCTGATGGCCTATCTGTAGATGTAACACATGCTTGTCCAGGCTCTCTGTGAGGAGGGCTGTGAAGCCACACCAGTGCCCCACTTGGCCTGCATGAGTTGGTTGTGTCTGGTTTTATCTGTACATATTTACAGACATGTGTACCATTGTGTACACATGTCTGTAAACCACTCCTCTGGTTGATGCCATTCTTCTCTCCCAGAGGAAGCAGCTGATGTCACAGAGCAAATTACTGCAAATGGCAAAATGATCAGAGACCTTGAGAAAGCCAAAAAGCAAGCTGAAATAGAAAAAAATGGTCTGCGATTAGCTCTGGAGGAGGCAGAGGTGAGTTAGTTTAAATATTACTGTAAATAGTAAAGAGCATGCTGGGAAGTAGCTGCGTGCAAGGTTGATTGCCACAAATGTTAGGAAGTTCTGTGAAGTCACTGAGTACCACTTCAATAATCATGTTCTCTGAAATGTTACCTTCATCTTTGTTTTTCCCCTTTTTCTTTTAAAGGCAGCTCTTGAGCATGAAGATGTCAAAATCCTTGGTTTTAACCAAGAACTGACTCAGATAAAGTCAGAAATCAGCAGAAAGATTGCTGACAAGGATGAGGAGATCAACCAGCTAAAAAAGAACAACGAAAGGATTGTGGAGACAATGCAGGGTGTTTTGGATGCTGAGATCAGGAGCAGGGAATGAAGCCCTGAGGCTGAAGAAGAAGATGGAGGGAGACCTGAATGAAATGGAGATCCAGCTGAGCCATGCCAACCACCAGGCTGCAGAGGCACAGAAGCACCTGCACAGCATCCAGGGAGCTCTCAAGGTCTGGCTTTACCTTCTGGTTGATTTATTTTTTAAGCGCAGTATTTGAGAAATTCATTAGGACAAAACTGGCTCTTCAAATACAGGACACCCAGCTGCACTTGGATGATGCTCTCAGGACACAGGATGACCTGAAGGAGCAGGTGGCCATGGTGGAGCGCAGAGCAAACCTGCTGCAGGCTGAAGTTGAGGAGCTCCGGGCAGCCCTGGAGCAGACGGAGCGGTCGAGGAAATTGGCTGAGCAGGAGCTTCTGGATGCCACTGAACGTGCACAGCTCCTCCACACCCAGGTAGTTTGCTTTGCTAAGACTGATGTATTTTGGGGCCCAGAGATTGATGGAGGAAGAATGAATTGATGAATTGATCTCTATGTGTAAGAGACCAAAGACAGACATTCAAAGCCTCTCTCTTTCTCTTTCATAGAACAACAGCCTTTTTAACACAAAGAAGAAGCTTGAAACTGATATGGCACAACTCCAAACAGAGATAGAAGATGTTACTAATGAAGCAAAAAGTGCTGAAGAAAGAGCTAACAAGGCAATGACAGATGTGAGGATCTTACAGTGGTTTTCACTTTGAATTTGCAAGGCTCCCAGTGGCATTGTTGCTGGAAGTTAATGTAAATACTCTTGTCACATGTTGGACAAGGAACCAGTCTGTGGGCCTGGTTGAAAAGGCTTTATGTCAGAGGAGGATTAGAGCAACAGGGAACATGTCCTGCTGACAGATGGGGCTGTTGCCATCATAAAGAACTAAACCTACATTTAGTCAGTCAAAAACAAAACAACTTTTCTTCAGTGCTGCACGAAAACATAATCCACAAAGAAATCCTGCAGCACTGAAACCAGTAAAGTGGCTAAGGTATCTGAATAGTTATCTTTGCAAAATCCTATTTATCAACTTTTTAAATGAAAATTGTAAATTTCCATTCAAAATTGGTGCTAAATTCTCCCATGCAAGACCTGTGAAGCTCAGCCAGGCAATAGGACTGGTGTGCCACGGGACTCAATCCACTAATGATTTTTGATGCAGAGGATCAAACCAAAATCTTAACACTTAGATACATTATGTGGAATTAAATTGGAAAACTTCTCAACTTGTTTATTAAAAGGGAAAAAAATTAAATAGCATCTCAGAATCACTAGGATTGGAAGGGACTGGTGGAGATGACTACTCCAATCCCCCTGTCCAGGAAGGGTCACCTGCAGCAGGTGACACAGGAACGTGTCCAGGCCGGTTTGGAATGTCTCCAGAGGGAGATTCCATGCCCTCCCTGGGCAGCTGTTCCATGCTCTGCCACCCTCCATGGAAAGAAGCTCTTCTTCATGTTGAGGTGTTCTTCTGTTTTAATGATTTCTATTCTGTTAAATAAAAGAAAATATTCCAATGAATTATACACACATACACATATATATTTATATAAAACTTCTAGTGGTCACATTTTTCAATTTAGACCATTTCAGATATTTTGCTGCCAAAGCATTTTGTTGAATTCTACATTAATTATAATTACATAATTATAACATTAATTATAATGTCACTCAATATTTCACCAAAGTGCCTAATTATATTGTGTAGGAATCCAACGTTTGAGAGCAAACTAAATCTAAGTTTGTCTTAAATAACATAGATTATTTTAAACTATTTTGTTCCTTTGTGGCAGTACCCTCCAGGAAGTTGTGGCAGTAGCAGGGCAAGCACAGCGCCCAGCACACCCCAGACGTGTTGAGCACAGAAATCTTTCAGCTGTGCCATGTCCTGTTCCCAGACTCTGCTGTTGCTCTGGCTGTTTTCCCCCTGGCACCCAGCTGTTAGTGAGGTCACAGTGGGACCATGCAGTGGGACAGAGCTTTTACCCTTTCTGCCACTCCAGCTCTGTGTGGGCAGTAAGGCAGACTTTTCCCATCCTTTCCTCTACTATTTCCTGTCATGCTTTTGCCATTATCATGTCATGGAAAAAAAAACAAAATAGGGACTGGGGCAGCAGGAATGGTCAGCAGAACACAGGAGCTAATCCTCCTCTGGTGCAGTATGTGCTGTTCTTTCACATTTTCCCAGTTTCTTGTGTTATCTCCCTTCCAAGGCAGCCAGGATGGCAGAAGAGCTGAAGAAGGAGCAGGACACCAGTGCCCACCTGGAGAGGATGAAGAAGAACCTGGAGCAGACAGTGAAGGACCTGCAGCTTCGTCTGGAAGAGGCCGAGCAGCTGGCACTGAAGGGAGGGAAGAAGCAGATCCAGAAGCTGGAGGCCAGGGTGGGTACCAGCACTGAACATGGGTGTCAGAAACATCTTTCTTCTCCCAGTCTTGTGTGAGGGCTTAAGCCAATTGTTGATTAATTCACTAGATCCGAGCATTAGAAGCTGAGCTGGAAGAAGAACATAAACAATCCTCAGAGGTTATGAAAAACATCTGCAAATATGAGCGGCGTGTCAAAGAGCTCAATTTTCAGGTGGGTAAAAATAGAAAGCAATTCTGATGTTTTGTCTCCCAAGGACATAAAATTGCACGTTCTCTTTCCACAGTGTGAAGAACAAAAGAAGAACATGATTAGGTTACAAGATCTGGTAGATGAACTGCAGATGAAAATCAAATCCTACAGAAAACAAGCTGAGGAAGCTGTGAGTCACTAAAGTGAAGCAAATACTTATTTACCAGTTCACAGGACTGTCAGTTTAAAAGTTGGCTCTGTGCCCCAGCATGTTGCCAGATGGTTTTAAATTTTTGTTTTGCAATTTCAGGGTGAACAAGCCAATACTGATCTCTCCAAACTGAGAAATGCACTGCATAAAATAGGTGAGGCCCTGGAAAGGGCAGATATTGCTGAGAGCCAAGTAAATAAACTCCGAGCTAAGGCCCGAGAAGGCCCTGCTACAAAGGTAAGGCTTTACTGCAGGTGTGCTGTTGCTCAAACGAGTCTAGCAGCAGATTTGTGCCTTGCCAGTGGTACAGGCATCATTTGGAAAGGACAGCTCTAGAAGGAAGGGGCTTTTAACGACAAGCTGAGTGGGTTGGGGTTGTTCAGCCTGAGGTAGAGAAGGCTCTGGGCAGACTTCATTCTTGCCCCCTTAAATGGGTCGTATAAGAAAGACAGGGAAAGACTCCTTACAAGGACTTTAGTGACAGGGCAAGGGGTGATGGTTTCAAACTGAAACAGATATGTTTACGTTGGCCATAAGGAAAAAATATGTATGATGAGAGTGGTGACACACTGGCACAGGTTGCCCAGAGATGTTGTGGATCCCTGTCACTGGGAATGTTAAGGCTCTGGTTGGATGGGACTCTCAGCAACTTTGTCTAGTGAAAGATGTCCCTGCCCATGGCAGGGGTTTTGGACTAGATGACCTTTGAAGGTCCCTTCCAGCTCACACTATTCTGTGAACTGTCATTCTGTGACTCTGGAGTTTCAGCCTCTGGTGCTGAGCAGGAGTCTTCTGGCCAGTTTCATTACATTAGTTTCAGATTTAAGGAGTTGCCTCATAAAGTGAAAGTAATGAGAGTCATCCTAACTCTGAACATTTCTAGAACAGCACTTCTCTGAGCCTCAGGCAGAGCTAGCATTCTGATTGAGAAAAGAACAGAAGCTCTGTGTCCTTAGCTGAACTTCCTGGGCAGTTGTCTATCTCCAACCCAAGAGTGGTACAAGATCTAGAGCTGCCTTTCCTAGTGTGATCTGAGCAGGTGTAATGCCTTTTGGCTTCACTAGTCTAGCTTAGTTTGTGGTTGGAGGTAAAATACTCTCAGTCCATGTTTTGGAAGAATAACTAGTGCCTAGAGCATGTATCCAGAAAATGGAGAACTTTGGCTTCAGGCTGCCTTCTGCAGCATCCTCTTTCTCATAAGGCATTTTCACACTAGAAGAGACCCTATGGAGAATCTGCTTTCTCCAGAAGGATCTGGCCTGAGACTCAACAGACAGTGTTGGCTCTTCCAGAGGCTGGTCTGCAGCTTTCAGTGAGTCACAGAATCACACACAGTCACAGAATTAACCACATTGGAAAAGACCTTTGAGATCATCGAGTCCAGCCTGTGACCCAACACCACCTTGCCAACTAAACCATGGCACTGAGTGCCACATCCAGGCTTTGTCAAACTCCTCCAGGGATGGTGACTCCATCAGCCCATTCCAATGCCCAATTACTCTTTCTGTGAAGAGATTTCTGATGTCCAACCTAAACCTCCCTTGGCACAGTTTAAGGCTGTGTCCTCCTGTCCTGTCACTGTTCCCTGGGAGCAGAGCCCGACCCCACCTGGCTGCACCCTCCTGTCGGGGGGTTGTAGGGAGTGATGAGGTCTCCCCTGAGCCTCCTCTTCACCAGGATAAGCAACCCCAGCTCCCACAGCTGCTCCTCACAGGACTTGTGTTCCAGACCTCTCACCAGCCTTGTTGCCCTTCTCTGGACACGTTCCAGCCCCTCCATGTCCTTCCTAAATTGGGGGTCCAGAGCTGGACACAGCACTCGAGGTGTGGCCTCACCAGTGCCAAGTAGAGGGGAGGATTCACTGCCCTGGTCCTGCCACACCATTCCTGATCCAGACCAGGTGCCACTGGCCTTCTTGGCCACATGGGCACACTGCTGGCTCATGTTCACTCAGCTGTCGACCAGCATCTGCAGGTCCTGTTCTGCCTGGCTGCTGTCCAGCCACTCTGTCCCCAGCCTGTAGGCCCCCCCGTAGGTGGGTGTTGTGACCAACACTGACACTTGGTCTTGTTGAACCTCATCTTGTTTGATGTGGCCCATAAATCCAGCCTGTCCAGGTCCCTCTGCAGAGCCCTCCTACCCTCACCTAAAGCTGTGCACCAGTAAAAGGCTTTGAGTCAGTGCTTGCCAACACCCCAGGGGATGCACTAGGAGGCTGAGTCCAGGTTCATGTCTAGAGATGTGAGATAACCTTAAAGAGGAAATGCTCAATATCTGATTGAATTAGAAGCCCAGACAGAGACAAGATTTCAGGTATCTTCTATTGGATATCCCCAGGTGAAGGCTGGTTGTGGACTGACTGTGGACCACTCTCTGCAATATCCTGTCGGTTTAGATCCTGCTTTGAGGTGCCTGATTCTCCCTTGCACCTGGGAGATGTTAGAAAATACTGAGTGTGAGAGAATTCACGTATCTGCTTTGCAGATTTTTTTTTCATATTTTTATCACGTGTTTGCTTTGGGTTGTTTTCTGTGTGCTAAAGAAGAAATGGAATTTTCTGAAAGCAGGTAACAGAATGTTGGTAAAGACGTTAAAGCTTTCTTCCCACAAGATTAGGGCCTCTTTGTAAGGGGGGAAAGGAGATAAGAGGTTCAGAGATTGTAAAACACAGCCTGGTGACAGACTGGGCCTGCTCCAGGCCTGTAATGCAAGGCTTAGGCCTTGCTGCTTTTTGCCCCTCTTAAGATGGAATAGCAGTGCATGTGTCCTCGTTTTGCCAGTGAAATAATGGAATTAATCTTTTCTTCATGCTTCAGCTGTGGATGGTGGCCATCTTGGTGTTACCTGCATATATTCAACTCACACAGAGGTTTTAAGGGTTCCAGACATCCCTGCATTGGCTCAGGCTCCACTTGCACATCCTAGCTGGATGGTGCACTGAGAGGGATGATTTTAGGGATCAAAAGACTCATCTTGGCATGTGTAGACTAAACAAAGCCTCTCCTTTCTAGGTGGTGTTAGGAACTGAAAAATGAGCTTCCTCTGGGTTAACTAGAACTTCCACAAAGTATCTCTCCAGCTGTGGAAGTAGTTTTCTCTTTGTTTATGAACACAAACATTTTCTGTCACTGCTGCTGTACCAGTGTCAATAAAATAGATATCTGCAACTTCAGATGCTCCAAATGTGAATGTTTAAATGAGAGTCTCATTTTGTTACTAAGTTTAGTCAAAACTGTGGGTTTGAGTCTTAACTACCTCTGTGACCAGTTTGACCAATTTTATCCTGAATTTAAAGCCTAGAGGTTTGACAGGCTTTTTGCTTTCCCAAGGGATGAATTCTGGTCCAGCTCCTGTAGCCTGGAAGCAGCACATTCTCAGGAGAGCAGCTGCACCTTGTTCTCAGCAGCTCATGACACAGGGCTGTGCTTCAGGATGCAATCCAAAGTCTTGCTGTGCTCCTAGGCCATGCCACTGACCCTAGCCCACCATGTCAAATGACTGGTTACTCAGTGCAACACTCAACTTCATGAACCTGCAGAAAAACTGTTGTAACTTGTTTAGGAGTAGCTGTGCAAAATCAAGAGAAAATTACTAACTGCTGGGCAAGTCTGGTAACCCTTCCCAGCCTGTCATTATTCATTCCAGAGTATCCAGGATTAGCATGGCATTGTCATGTAATCCTCCCAGCCCTCTTGCCCACTTTTGGTACAAAGTTTGCTATTTGCTCTTGCCCCAGCTACACAGTCCGGGGTTCTCTGGGACTCAAAGCACAGTGGGAGCAGCACAGCAACCCCTGCAAGGCTCTGCATGGATGTGCTTTAGCAGGATAATCCCTACCTTCACTGCACCAGCTCCTTTCTGCTGGTAGTGCAGCTCTTTCCCATTTCATAGGTGGAATTCACTTTTGGTTTGTGTTGGCTCTGACTCACGACAGGGTTGGCTGAATGGCAGGTGCCACAGCCTGGCTTTCCCACCTGGCACCTGGAGTCCCCAGGCTGACTCTATCCAGGATTATGATGCCTGGGTTGCTAGAACACACCATGCACGTAGGTCTGGCTGGTTTGGAGAGGAGGATCCTGAGAGCATGAGGGCAGGTTTGGGCTCAGGGCCTGCTGGTAGCAATGGAGCTCCGTGGAAAGCCTGTGCTGCCAACTGCCTACAGTAAGAAATAAAACAGATTGAAAGAAATGCATGGCCATGGGGCACAAACCCTCACAGCTTGAGTTTCTGCAAAGCTTGACCTGTGCTGAGCCATGATGGTCCAGGGCAGCACGAAAGTGAGCACTGCAGTGCTGGGCATCCTCAGAGAAGCACACAGCCCTGTCCAACATCCCAGTCACAGAGCCTGCCACGCCACAGACCACATGCTGAGGCCCTGGTTCAGTCATCACCAGGCAAGGTGATCCACAGGAACCTGAACCACAGCGTATGGCACCAAATGGGGGGCAAAGACTGACTTCATCACCAGCCTGACCTTGAAGTGAGCAGCCAAGGGTGGACTGCACAGTGCCCACACCCATTGTACTGTGTTCTGACAGACACAGGGGATGCCCAACAAGCACAGAGGTGCTGGCAAAGCCAGACTTAGGAGGGTAACTTATTAGGCTGCTGGAAAAATAACTTGACCATGAATGAGGAGCTGTGGCTCTTGTCTGCTGGCTGAGCTGATATTTGTCTGCAGCAGTGCTGGATGTGCATGGGAATGGCTTAAAAGGCTGGGACTGGGCCAAGTGGCCTTTTCCCAGGAGCTAGCATGAGACTGACCCCCAAGGGTGTGGGATTGCATCTAGTGGCAGCAGTTTATAAGCTACCCAATACACACTCAGTCCCCTGACCACTTGTTCCTGCCTGCTAACACTGCTGCTGTGCATCAGTCCAGCTGAATATGGAGTCACAAGGGAGACCAACTTGGCTGGCTGATCCATCCAGAAAGCTCTTCTGGGAAAGTGGTGATTTTTCCTATGACAGTTTAATCTGCAACTTTTCATAAAGCAAGGTAAATTAAACAGAAATAAATGTGACATAAAAATGTGGAATGAAAAAAATTCACACCAGAAAGAGGATGTTAAAAGGAATAAGTTGGGGAGGGAATTTGTGATGGCTGGGAAGAGGAAAATGGACCTCTCAAACATTCCTGGTGCTGAAGAACCACTCAGAAATGGAGAGCTTCAGGTGGAAAGAAGTAAATACCCTCCTGGATGCAAATGATTTGTGTTTTGATGCACGCTTTCAGCAAGTTGCTTGGAGCCTTACAATGCTCTCTGGTATCTTTCTCACTCTCAGGGGTGTGGCTGAGAATAAAACAGGCAGCCCCATGCCCTGAGCTCAGGGACAGGTGCACACCCTCAGGCAGGACCTGCCCTGAGCACAGCTGGGCACTGCTGATGGCACTGAGAGCTGGCCCTGCCCCCCCAGCAAACTCACAGCTCCCTCTGCCCTCACCTCCTGTGCTCCAAGGCCACACCAAACTGCCCCTCAGCCTTCACAAGAGCCATTGCTGGAGGGAGGGACAAGGCTGGAAGGAGTTTTGGAGGAGGCCCATGCCAGGAGGATCAGCCCACCACGTGTCTCCTTTCATCCTCAATGTCAGAAGCCCAAAATAGCCCTGCTCTCCTAAGACTCCTGTGCGGGGTCGTGCCTGTTTGTGGGGATGATTTGCTTCCACTAATAGCACCTGAAGACATTCCTGGGCGGGTAGGCTGCCTTCTGTGTGGCAGAGCAACGTGCTGCCGTGAAGGAGCTGGACACGTGTGCTGTGTCCCAAGGCAGCAGCTGCTATTCTTACCCCAGAGACTCTCTGCAGCACAGCTCCATTGCCAGCTGAAAGGTTAAACACCAGAATGGGGCCCAGCACCGTGGCCATGGCCATTCCCTGCTGGGATGTGCTGCCCCATGGGCAACACAGCAGCTGCCCAGATACTCCTAGTAGTCAGTTGGGGCTCCTTGGGGTGG
Organism: Promerops cafer; assembly: GCA_013398275.1. NCBI lineage: Eukaryota > Metazoa > Chordata > Aves > Passeriformes > Nectariniidae > Promerops > Promerops cafer. The sequence continues at coordinate 293,419 of VZSE01015551.1, forward strand.
ATGGGGCTTTGCCTCTCTTGTAAACCAACAAAAATGTAATGCTTGTGGACCCAGAAGGCCATTTTTTGCTTTGCAGATCAGCAAGAGGCCCCAGTTCATGAATCCCTTCCCTGGTGAGGAAAGCAGAGGCAGGGCTTGCTCCAGGAACAGCAGCATTGCAGAAAGCCTTGTCCCCTCTCTTAGCCAAGTGGAGCAGGAGCAGCCTGTTGAACGTGTTCAGATCAGACAGAGCTGGGCCCCAGTGCATGACGTGTGAGCAGCTGAACTTGATATATTGTGACTCTTGCTGCAGAAAAAAACTGGTAAGAGAGAGTGTGGAAGAGTAACCACAGAACTGCAGTGGGGTTGCAACAGTGCTGGGGAGTTCAGAATGGGTCTGGGAGGAGGAAAGCAAGATGGATGTGTGCAAGGAAAAGAAATAAAAGAAATATAAAAGAAATAAGATGGTAGAGGATGTGGGGGTGGAAGAAATGACAACTCAGAACAGGTTTGGGGATGAAAGGTCAGGAGAAATCTGAGGGGAACTGCTGGGAAACACTACAGTGATAATCTGCAAACAACTAACTCATACCCCACCTCTGAAATTCTTTTTAATGCTTAATTTTAGTTTTGAAGAAATAATTTTCTGTATTTATCCTGTTTTTTCATTACTGCTGAGAAGGTACAAGGCTCATCACTCATGCCCAGGCACAGCTGAGCAGAGCTGTCTGCACCGCAGAGAACAAATCCTCAGGCAGCATTTCCCAAACCTGGGAATACGAGCTGTACTGGGAGGACAGAGTGAAAATCCAGAGGGCTGAAGAATTCAGGGGCTACTTGCAGGTGGAGCCTGAAAGCCCCCAACATGGCCAGACCTCACCTCAGCTCCCCAGGCAGGGCAGGTAGCTCGGGCTGGGGTCCAGCAGCCCCAGGAGCTGCTTTTCTCTCTGGCAGAGGGAAAGTGGATAGGGGTGGTGCAGAGTGGTCCAAGTTTTGAGCTGCTGCTGTGGCCCACCCCACAGCAACCTGGCCTGTCACTCTTTTTGAGCCCACCCTGTGGCATATGTTTTATGTAGGATCATCCAAGGGAAAAAAAGCCATGGAGCTGTTCTGCTTTGAACAACTGATTTGTGCTTCAGGAGCAGCAGGGACTTGTATTCTTCCCTTGGCACATGAGATGAATGCAAGGAGCAATTAAAGAAATGTTTAGCCTGACCCACAAGGTAATCTGTCTTCCAATATAAAATAATGAAACCGTTAATAAATTTCCTAAGGATGCAAAAGGAACTTTTCTGCAAGAACAAGTTAGTTCAGAAATGTCACTAGAAAATTCTGCTGTGTATCCTGTTGGCAACTTCACTACAGTGAGTGTCACTCAGGAAATTCTGTGGTAATCCACTGGGTTGTCTTAGTCTTGAAAAGCCTAATTTTTAAAGTCAGCAGATTTCTAGAAATTCCATACCAGTGTATTTCCATTTACAGCACTGAAATCTGCCCAGAAGAAGGATTTGTGCATCTGTCCCAAGTAAGTGCCAGCCGAGGAAGATACCACCTCATTGCTGTCTTTTTTAGGATGCAGTTGCTGCTTGTGCTAATATTATGCACCTAATCCTAGTTCTCCTTCCCTCCCCCTTCTGCCACTTGCTGTCTTTTGACTTTGTCTTACCCGGAGGCGTCTTAGCCTGCCCACCCCACTCCCCTGCTCTGTAACAGGAGCTCCTCAGCTGCTGTGGTGGGTGACAGAAAGGACATCATGAATGTCACCTCCTAGGCCAGCTCTTCCGCTGGTGCTTGCTGGGAACATGAGGAGTCTGATTAGCAGCACAACTGATACTCAGTGGAGAGTTCTCACCCCCAAATGAAAGTGTGCTGCTTTGCCTGTCTCCCCACTGCTCTGTGAGCTGGGCTGTGCCACTCTTGAGTCTCACCCACTGTCATTGAGAGGAACTCACCTTGAGAAGCATGCCCAAGCACAGCTGCTCGTCACCAAGTCTGTTCCCTGTGTGACATCGCGTTAAGAGAGTTGATAACACATCAAAAGTGTATGTAAACAATGAACAGATGTATGTAGATTGTGGAATATCTACCACGGTTTATCAGGGTCTGGGCAATCACCCACCAGTCACCCAGCAAGTTGATTTGGTTGAAGTAGGGCAGAGTAATCACCAGTAGTGACCCACCGCATGCAGGACTGACTTCCTTTCACCTTAGCTGTAATGTGTGCTCATAGGAACAGCACATCCCTACAGATCCTGCTCATTCCTGGTTCCCCCCGTGGCCCTGAGCACATCTCAATTCCTTGTTGGCATCAGAGACCCCGATCACCAGAAGAGGAGCTGCAGTGACCTGTCCCCAGGCACAAGGAGACAGGGCTGTCTGTGGAAGGCTCCTGAGCCTGCTCTGCAGGCCCTCGACCCACAGCAGGAGGTTTCCTACTGGAGCAGAAGCTGAGCAGCCCTGAGCTCTCTCCAGCCTCCCAGGGCTCACTAGCAGGGTGTGCAAGGGGATCCCTGTTGAAGAGAATATCTGCTCTATCCCTTGACCATTACAGGCTCCACGTGGGGGTACAAATAGGTCACTGAGACCTGAGAAGGCCAAAGGCTTCTTAGGCTTCATATAGAGATAGTAGGAATGTGCTTGTGCTTCTGTCTCCTATTACTGGCAGGGACACACAGAACACATTGTCATTTTCAGTGCAGTTTCCCAGGTGTAAGTTACTTGGTTTTTGCTCCATTCACATGACATTTTTCACCACCTTGAGGTGGTTTGTTCTCTAGAAGGCTTCACCACCTGGGTGGAATATCATGCAGAGGCTGGGTGTCTGGGGAGAGGGGGATGACGACAAATGTCTTGGGTGTGAGAGTCTGCCTGTTCCTTTGGACTCACCCAGTACAGCCATTCAGAGTGTCACACAGATCACAGAAGGGTTTGGGTTGAAGAGAACTTTAAATCTCATCTAATACAATCTCTCTGACATGGGCAGGGACATCATGCAATCTTATTTCCTTCAGTGTTATGTTATTGTCAGAAATAACCCCCAGAGGTGATGTTAGTGCTGTATCATACACATATTTCTGAAAAATCATGCCTGGCAACTCAGAATGAAAAAAAAAAACCAAACATTTGAACCACACCACTAAATTCCTGTGATGGACCTGGAGAAATGCTTACCAGCATACAGTTACCAGTGAGAATATGTCCAGCCTGTGGTAATGAGAAGAATCTCCTGTTCTCTGCCTGCCCTGCTGCTCCTCACCTGGTGGAGCTCCTTCCTGATGTGATGTGATGCATTCTGCTGCCTCAATGAGCTCCACAGATCTCTGACTCTGCTTGCAGGTCATGCTGCTCTTCAAGGACTGAAAGCAACCAAAGCCTGCTGCTGCAGCTGAGGACATTTCAGCTGATGTTCATGAGAAGCAATATTATGGATTTGGTGTTCTGGAGGGATATGCTTTGGCAAGTGGCATGGAATTAACTGCCTGTTAATTGAATTAAGTGAAATCAAAGATTTCACTGATGGCCACGGCTTCAGCTGGACGGGACTGGCCACCTGGACACATCCCCAGCCAGAGGGGACACCTGGACACGTCCCCAGCCAGAGGGACCACCTTGGAGGGCCATCTGTCTTAGGGAATCAGAGCATATAGCCTAAGTGTAGCTCCAGGGGTAATGACTGCAAAGAAGAATTCCTTTTCCTGCTGCAAAACCTCTGCCCATACAGCCCATTCTTGTGTTTCCAGTTGATGACCTTGATGAGTCTGAAGAGGCAGGAGGGGGAGGATCCCAGTGGCCAACACACAGCACCTGCAGGAACCTCCCCTTGCCCTCCCTAGCCTGGCTGCTGCCTGGCTAAAAAGTGCCTTCTCACTCCTTATCTCTCAGTTAAATGCTGGGATGGGGGGAACAAAATACACATCTTGGGCCCTGGCAGAAAGGGAGCAGCTGTCTGATCACTGTCTCAAGAAGGATCTATTTTCAGCACAACTGAATCCTTTCTCCTCCGTGGGGAATGTGCACCTTGACGACACTGCATTGCTGTGCAGCACAGCCTGTATCCAGAGATGGCTTCCAGCCTGCCTCTTCCCATTTATCTCTGCTGTGCTTTACTTCTGTGAAGTTCAGTGAAGTTCACCCTGAAGAGATGGAAATAGAATGGACAGAATATTAATGGTTCCCAGGAAACATTGCTTTTTTTTTTTTTTTTTTTCCTTTGAGGTGCTTGCACTTCTTTCAACAGATTCCTTCCTGAACAGATTTCTCCTTGCTGTACCTGGATAGAGGACACATGGCAAAGTTTCCCCTGAAGTAATTTTTTGGGATCTAGAGAGTGAAACTACAGTGAAATCTGAATCATCCATTTCAGATTAGAGACTACTTCTTTGTAAGAAACCACTATACCAGTGTCATATAAATGGTACCTTGGTGAAAGAGAAGAGCTGTATTAATTAAACCAAATCCAAAGCAGATGCTCAGCAGCTTAGAGTGCTTTCCAGGGATGCTTATGACAGCTGACCAAACACTTCACTTTCCATGAGCTTTATTTCATATACTACTACATGGAATGCTGGGTTATTTGCCCAACCTTTTTTTTGCCTTTGCTCCTGTCTCTTCTTCCAGCCTCCACAAATGTAGTGTCTTTCCCCTGCAGACATTGATTGAGAGTTCATATACTACCTGTATTCACAACACATGCTCTTACAGCTGCCATTGCTTTAGCCCTAATTTCCTTCAAAAAGATATTTAAAAACAAGAACTCAAAACACTGAAAGAAAAGTTCTTGTTTTCTGTGTTCTTATTTTGTTAATGCAAAAGAGGAAAAAAGGAAATGGGTATGAATTTAGAGCTTTCAAGTGAAAGTAGTTGATGTTTTAACATTTTATCTTCTTTTTATAATTTAATCAGCAATACAGATAAACACAGCAGTAAGATTTGAGTCTCTGTGATTCTGCAGGCCCAACATTGTTTTCTGTGTTAAGGACAGTGTGCAGCTGAGTACTGGTGAGGCAAAATCCTGAGGTGAATCTGAGACCCAATAACACAAAACAAGCACACAGCCCTGAACCTGGAGAGGAACCAGCCCAGGCACCCGTATCTGCTGGGTGCTGACCAGGTGAAAAGCAGCTTTGCAAAAAAAGAACCTGGGGGTTCTGGGGGACAGCAAGCTGAACATGAGCCAACAATGTGTCCTTTCTGTGAAGAAGGTGAATGGTGGCTGCATTAGGAGGAGTGTTGCAGCAGGCAGAGGGAGGTGATCCTGGCCCTTAATTCAGCACTGAGGCCACATGTGGAGTGATGTCCAGTGCTGAGTTCACCAGTATAAGAGAGACACAGAGCTACTGGGGAGGGTCCAGAAAAGGGCCAGTAAGATGAATGAGAGGCTGGAGCATCTCTCTCATAAGGGAAGGCTGAAAGAGCAGAGACTGTTCAGCCTGGAGAAGAGAATGATCAGGTGAATCGTATCCATGGGTATAAATACCTGGAGGTGAACAGAGGATGGAACCACGCCCTTTTTAGTGGTGCCCAGTGACAAGATAAGAGGCAATGGGCACAATCTGACACACAGATTTTCCCCTGTGAAAATCTGGGAGTATGTTTTTCCTGTAAGGGTGACTAAGCCCTGGCACAAGTTTCCCAGAGCTATTGTGAAATTTCCATCCTTGGAGATATTCAAAAGCCATCTGGATTAAAGAATCTCTTCCACTGCTGTGTTCTATTCCACAAACCTCTTCTGAGATCTGGGCCATTTTCAAAAAAGGTTTTATGTTCTACCACTGGACTGTGGGGACCTACTGACACTGAATTCAATCCCCAAATCACTGGTGAGTGTCAATACCTGGAGACACCTCAACTCACTGACTGCTTCCCATTCAAACCAGACCTTCCCTGAGCTGCCTGCCCAGAGCTACCTGGCCTCACTGCTTCCTCTTGCACAGCTGGGTCCACATCCTGCACAGCACAACAGCAAAAACCCAGAAGAGCTCTCTGAGTAGAATGGCTTTGTTGTCGGCCACTGGAAAGACAATGTCCCCAAAGTCAGGTGATCTAGCCCAACACTCTCAGCTATAGAATCATAGAATCATGGCTGTAGGTGGGGTGGGCTGTGGGGCAGTGCACTGCCTCACCAGGGCAGGGCCTGACCTGCCCTTTCCCCCCACACATGCATCCCAAAATGTCTCAGGACATCAATCTTTCCAGTCTCTCACACCTGGTTATAGGAAAGTCCTGGTTAGCCAGGACTGGTGATAAATGATGGAGAATGGCTGGGCAAATCCTTCCCACAGGTCCCTCAGTGGCCTCAGGTGAATCCTGTCTGGCCTCATAGACGTGTGAGTGTCTAAGATCAGCTGGTTGCTGACTAATTTCTCCTGGATTGCAGGGAGTCCATTCTGCTCCTCTACCTGACTAACAGCTTAAGGGGCTGGTTGCCCTGAGGATAACCACTCTTTCTGTTGATGACTGAGGCAAAGAAGGTGTTATGTACCTCAGCCTAAATCTGACAGGATATAAATCAGCTCACATGACTGTGCTCTATCCCTAAAACAAGACCAATCTCTCTCCAGTATGACAAGTAAATCCCCTTCCCCTCTCTTCATCAGCATTGTCCAGGCATGTCTGCCACCCCCAGTGCTCTGGTATACCCGTGGTGTTCTGGACTACATGTGCAAGATATTTATAATGAAATGGAAATGCTGGACTGAGGATATATCAGGTAGAGAGCATCTGGGACTGCATGCTGACATGATGTGTTTGTGCATACAGCCAATTATTTGTATAGGTATTACTGAAAATAGGATTTTTCTACCATTTGTAAGTAAGTGTGCTGGTTTCAGTTGGAAGGCATTTCAAATCAGGGTTACAGGCACTGGTTAAGAATAAGTTAAGTTGCCAGCAAAAGCAGGGAGCATCTTGCTCTCTGGCACTTACCTGCAGATCAGGAGTTTCAGCAGGTATACCCATCACAGGGTTCACAAGAACAGTTTTTAGAGAATCTCCCACTTATTTGCAATCTGAAGTGTGTGCAAAGAGGCACACAGGCACATGCATACTCTTCCTGATACCCCTAAAGCTGCCTCACATCTGTCAGAGCCATAAACTTAAAAAGCCCAGGTAGAACCCAGCCTCTCCCTGCTGCAGAGTTTGGCTGACCACCCTGCTGTGCCTGTCACCCTCCTCACCTCTTCTACATCTGCACTTCTGCTTTCAGGGTTAAACCAACAAAACTGCCAAAAGGTCTTAATAATGCTAATTTATCTTTTAACATCCTGTTTTATCTATTGTACTACTGGGATAGCTGCAGCACAGACATACAAAGCAATCCATCCCAGGTCGTGCAGTGAGTCGGTGGGAAAGCCAGCAATAAAATCCATAAGTCCTGAATCCAAGTTCTTTAAGTGCTTTGACTAGTCCAGATTCTCTCCTTAACACCCTTGGAAGATTGTTTATAGGAGATGTATTCATATAGCCACTAAGACATCAAAATTTTCTAATTATATCTAGTCATGTCAAATGACAATTATGCCCTTAGTTCAGTTTGCCAGACAATGCTTTACCAAAGAGAGTTTGCCAAAATATTTTTGACCGAAGAAAGAGTAGGCATCTGTAGCATCTGCAGGCGAGATCGTATAAAATGTCCCTGCAACACGTCTGCCCTGGCTCCACAGAAAGCTCCAAGGTAAGAGGATGGGGTCTGCAGGCTGGCAGCAAGGGGATGGCAGCCTGATGTGCCACCACGTTCCTGCTGCCTCCGGTGCTCCTGTCCAGGAGGGGACTCCGTTATAAATCTGTTATAAATCTGTTTTCAAGGCACCTGCATATTTTCACTCTTGATTTCTGTGCAGCAGCAATTTGGGAACTGCCTTTTCTGTTTTACAGTACTGACCAGCTGCCAGCCCACAAGCCACACATCTGGTGGCACGAGAGGTAAGAAGCTGATTTACTAATTCTTAGGGGCAGAGACAGATCCTTTTGGGTGGGGTGTCAGGAAGGTTCACTGGTTGACCCTGCATCCAAACCTGTGGGATTGCAATAGAAAGTGGTGAGGGTGCCCAAGGCTGTGTTTGAAGCCTCTGAGTACTGATGACAGAACAGAAAATCCCCATGGGGACATTCTTCACTTCTGCTTAACTGACCTTACATAAATCAAGGTGTGCTGCCTTCCCATCTTTGCTACGACAGGAGAATGGGACCAGATAAGCACAGCAGGAAAAAATGCAAAATCCTGTTTTCTGCTTAGGAATATATTAATTATTAAATCATCTGAACATACAGACTTTCTAACCATCTTTGTAGAGTGCCAGAATTCTCAGCTTTCTTAGATATCCATTTTCTTACTCCAGACAAAAAATATATTTATTACCTAAAGAGTAAAGAGGGAATAAATTTTACTAAAGTAGCTAGAGGATTTTCAAGTGCAGTTGGCTAAATTTAGGTACCCTAGATGTTTAATAAATCACTTGAAGAAATACTTTTTTAAAAAAACTTTTGAGAATTCGTGTGTTCCTGGATTTTTTCAGCAAATATTTATTTGAGATCTTAATATAGCTTGGAAATTCCAATTTCAATGATTGAATTTTATTTCACCTAAGTCAGAACTTTGGGGCTGAAATTATTTAAGTATTGTAGTGAAGAGTGACAGATGCATAGAGCAAATAATGTGGCAGAATATTAAAAGGTCATAAAGCCTGCACTTCTTTTTTTATTTTTTCCAGTGGAGAATTTCATTAGCAAAATTTATTAATTATCCACTACCTTTCCATTACCAATAAATAGGTAAATGTCCCACAGATTCATTGTTTTCCAAGACTGTAGCTCGCTTACACTACAGTTTTTCAGTAGTTTTATTTCACTGTTCATCCTTTTAACAATTTCTTCTAATTCCATTCCTAATAGTGATGTCTAGTGAAACTTGTTCAACAAATTCACTCTTGTCTTACAGGCACAGTATTCTTAAAGCACTAAATCCACAGTTCTGAAAAGGTCATCAAGGAACATTTGCAGACCTAGACTACATCCATGAAAGCCTCTTATTTTGACATAAAATTAAGTTTCTAGTTATGTTAAAATACTCTGAGTATGAAGAGACACCAAGGCACAGGATAAAATTTTCCCAAATCTTACAGAATAAATAATCAGTACCATATTTTTTCTCCTCAGAGTCATCTGCTGACAGAGCCTCAGTAAAGTGCAGACATGGCCTCTGGAGATGCTGAGATGGCTATTTTTGGGGAGGCGGCTCCTTACCTCCGAAAATCGGAAAAGGAGAGAATTGCAGCCCAGAACAAACCTTTTGATGCCAAGTCATCTGTCTTTGTGGTCCATCCCAAAGAATCCTTTGTGAAAGGGACAGTCACAAGCAGGGAATCAGGAAAAGTCACTGTCAAGACTGAAGGGGGAGAGGTGAGTCAAAAACAAGAGTGAAGGAAAATGTCTAATCCCAACTCTGAGCTTTTCAGAGACACATGTGGATCTTTCTGTTTCCTTGGCAGACCCTGACCGTGAAGGAAGATCAAATCTTCTCCATGAACCCTCCCAAGTATGACAAAATCGAGGACATGGCCATGATGACCCACCTCCACGAACCCGCCGTGCTGTACAACCTCAAAGAGCGTTACGCAGCCTGGATGATCTACGTAAGTGGCAGCAGCAGCTTCCTTTGGGCAGCCTCAGCAACTGCTGGGCCAGGCTCAGGGGAAGCCAACGTGCTGTGTCCTTTCCTGCCAGACCTACTCGGGTCTCTTCTGCGTCACTGTCAACCCCTACAAGTGGCTGCCGGTGTACAACCCCGAGGTGGTGTTGGCCTACCGAGGCAAGAAGCGCCAGGAGGCCCCTCCACACATCTTCTCCATCTCTGACAACGCCTATCAGTTCATGCTGACTGGTGAGTGCTTGACCTTCCTCATAGCAATCTAACCAAAAAAGTTCTGCTGATCTCACTGGAGCATGTGACAAGCCAGGTGGAGCCACCAAGAAGCATGACTGTGAACTTGGTCGATTTACGTAGCAAAGAATTTCAAGTGAAACTGGCCTAGAAGCATTCATGAACTTATAATAGTGAATTATTTGTACCTTATTGTACAAAGTTCTACACTCTCCTACTACAGAAATAGTACTTGACTCAGTTTTCTACATTTTTTCACTGATAAGAAAGAAAAAGTTATTTTTTCTTGTATTTTGAACTTGAGTAGGTACTTTGGTTTCATTTTTTGAGGAAAATTATGTGAGGGGCAAGTGATACACAGCTTGTCCCAGGCCCGCATGCCTCTGACTGTTCAATATATCCATTTGGGCTTATGCTTAATACTCCTAGGATATAGAAGGGAATTGGGTAGTCTTGGACTTTCTGAAGAATCCCCAACTTTTGTTTGCAGTTTAACTTCTCATTCAGCTTAGCATTACCCAGGTCAGCAGCTATCACATCTTTCATTGTTCTGCTTTCACAGATCGGGAGAACCAGTCCATCCTGATCACGTACGTACACCCCCTGCGCGGGTCCCTGCGGGGCTGCCCGGTGCCAGGGACCTCCTGCCTGACCACGCACCCTCTGCTTCTCTCTTGGCTTTGGCAGCGGAGAATCCGGTGCCGGGAAGACTGTGAACACAAAGCGTGTCATCCAGTACTTTGCAACAATTGCAGCCAGTGGAGAGAAGAAGAAGGAGGAGAAGACATCAGGCAAAATGCAGGTGAGTCAAGAAGAGACTTAATGCTTGGCCTGTCATTGCCCTGTCAACTAAACACAGTCACTGAATAATTATGTCTCTGCAGGGAACGCTTGAGGATCAAATCATCAGCGCCAACCCACTGCTGGAGGCCTTTGGAAACGCCAAGACCGTGAGGAACGACAACTCCTCACGCTTTGTGAGTTGTTACTTGGAACAACTGTCAACACCAGCTTGGACATTCTTGCTGTCCAGATTGGTCAAATAAGTCTTGATTTACTTTCCTGCTGCTTTCAGGGTAAATTCATCAGAATCCACTTTGGTGCCACAGGCAAACTGGCTTCTGCTGACATTGAAACTTGTAAGAGATTCCCCTGGACTGCTCACATCCCTTCCCAAATTCCCACATCCATGTACATTCCCACGAGTGTCTGACTCTTTCTGCCTCCCTTTGCAGATCTGCTGGAGAAGTCCAGAGTCACTTTCCAGCTCAAGGCAGAAAGGAGCTACCACATCTTTTATCAGATCATGTCCAACAAGAAGCCAGAGCTAATTGGTAGGACACATCCCTGAGCTTTTGAGAGGAAAATCTCTGAGCAACATTCAACTATATTACAAGATTAACTAAATTTAACCCATGAACACATTTGTTTTCAGAAATGCTCCTCATCACCACCAACCCATTCGACTACCCTTTTGTGAGTCAAGGTGAGATCACTGTTCCCAGCATTGATGACAAGGAGGAGTTGATGGCAACAGATGTAAGTAATGTACAGAACAGGTCAACAGGCACAGGTCATACATCAGATAACATGCAAATATTTCACTTTGCTCATTGTATTACCAGAGTGCCATTGACATCCTGGGCTTCACTGCTGATGAAAAGACAGCCATCTACAAGCTGACAGGGGCTGTCATGCACTATGGGAACCTGAAATTCAAGCAGAAACCAAGAGAGGAGCAAGCAGAGCCTGAAGGCACAGAAGGTATTATCAAACTCAATAATTAACCCTCTGTAAGCCACTACATATATGGAAGACAGCAAAAGTTGTTCTCTGTTGGACTGTAGATCCCAAGGAAAACAATCATCCAGGAAAAAACAGCTGTCCCTTGTCCTTAGTGCATCAAATTCCCTGATCTCAGGATTTACATAACTTATGCTATGAACAATTAATACTTTAAATTGGTCTTCATACTCTTTCAAGAAGTAAGGAGTTATGGATGTTCCTTTAGTCATACCTTTACTGGAATACAACTTGCAATTGTGAAACAGCCCAGTGATTTGGTTCTAACATGATTGTACCTTCACCTATCAGATGCTCAGGGCAGTCAGCTGTGAGCGGTGTTATTTCATTCCTTTCCTTTGTTGGCACAGGGCCTACAACCCCTGTCTTCAGTTCTGTGAGCAATGCCTCCTCTTATTAAAGAACAAATTTGGTGGGGAGCTCCACTGGTAACAGGATGAAGCCCGGCGAGTTTTATTGAATATCAGAAACAAAAGCTCAGAAAAGGCTGTAGGCTTTGGATCTGAAGGAGAACAGAGTTATTGTCTCTGTGTTCCACTCTAACTATTTTGTGGTTTTGATCACCTGAATGTAGATCAGTACCTGACTGTTGTCACTGCAGCTCCTGAGGTGCGTGTATACTGCACACATTCAGACTAGCAAGCTTCAGTTTTCAGTTTTGTGCCAGGAGATTTTTGGAGTGAAGAATTTCAAACAAATTTTTTTAGAAAAGCTCAATATGCATAATGGCAAGTGTGATGTTACAAAGATTCCCTCTATGAGAGTCTATCAAAAGTTTTCAAAGAACAGAAATCTGAACCCTTCAGCCTTTAGGGAATGCTCCAGGATTCAAAGCCTATTGGACATAAAATTCTTCCTTTTTCCTCTGGCTTTTCAGTTGCTGACAAGGCTGCCTACCTGATGGGTCTGAACTCAGCAGACCTGCTCAAGGCCCTCTGCTACCCCCGAGTCAAGGTGGGGAATGAATACGTGACCAAGGGCCAAACAGCACAGCAGGTAAGAGACATGTTGTAACCATGCGTAGAATGAATATCCTTTTGATTGTCCTCTGCCCCGTATTGTAACTCCAGGTTTGGGTTTTTTTTTTCTGTAGGTGCACAATGCTGTGGGTGCCCTGGCAAAGGCGCTCTATGAGAGAATGTTCCTGTGGATGGTTGTTCGCATCAACGAACAGCTGGACACGAAGCAGCCCAGGCAGTACTTCATTGGTGTCCTGGACATTGCTGGCTTTGAGATCTTTGATGTAAGTAAGATTTGGTAAGAGCTACTTGGAAGTGACAACTGGATGTTATGATCAATTTGAGACACATTTTTAAAGAGAACATAATATCGTCACATTATTATTGCTATTTGTCTTTTTTTAAGTAAAAAAAAGGACCTTTCAAAGGACTTGTGCTATTTCAAGATGTGGAAAATCAAAAGTACAAAATGGTCCAATCAAAAAAGTTCATTGTTTATATGAACAGGGACAAGACAGTATAAAAATATGTAAACATGACAGTCTTAAGCTTGGGTTTTTTCTCCCTGTAACTTGATCTTATTTTAAACAAGATGTATAATTTATCTTTAAATTTTGTCAATGAAAAAAATTTCCTTGCGGACAATTAATTTGATCCTTTTCTCTTTTTCATAATGTCATAAAACAGACTGAAGAAATGCATGGGAAGTCAAGCTAACTGTGTTTCTTAATTTTAAAAAACGAGGTCTTGCAATTATTGCTGCATCTTCAAATATGCATCTTTCTTATTTTATTTCCAGTTTAACAGCTTTGAGCAGCTGTGCATCAACTTCACCAATGAGAAACTGCAACAGTTCTTCAACCACCACATGTTCGTGCTGGAGCAGGAGGAGTACAAGAAGGAGGGAATTGAATGGACATTCATTGATTTTGGGATGGACCTGGCTGCCTGCATTGAGCTCATTGAGAAGGTATCCTTCCTGCTCAAATCAGTTACATGCATGGAATCTCTCTACTTACTTGGTCTCATTTTCCAAAGGGATCTTCTGTGTTGATGTTTCTCTTGTGCTGTGTAGCCACGAGCTGGAGCAGCACTCCAGATGTTTCTTCTCAGAGCTTAGTAGAGGGGAAGGATCAACTCCCTTGAGCTTTTAGCAGCACAGTGTGGCTGAGGATGAGTTGGTGGCTTTGCTGCAATGGTGTACTGCTGGCTCATGTTCAGCTTGTCTGACACATCTGTGTGTACTCTGAGTTCCACTGAATAAGAAGGTAGTGCTCTGATTTAACAATGCACATTGTCAACACAAACAAAATTAATTTCTATTTCTTTTATGAGTAATTTTGTGTTAAAAAATGTAAGTATCAATGTGATCAATCACACTTTCTAGAAGAAAATGGAATTAAATAATAATATTTTCTGATGTGTATCTCAGTCTATGTTCCATTACTGTGCCTAGGTGAAGGTCATTATTGCCCTGAAAGATAAATTACAATCGGTCTCCCCTGTGATTTCTCCCAGCCCATGGGCATTTTCTCCATCCTGGAAGAGGAGTGCATGTTCCCCAAGGCAACTGACACCTCTTTCAAGAACAAGCTCTATGACCAGCACCTGGGCAAGTCCAGCAACTTCCAGAAGCCAAAACCTACCAAAGGCAAGGTTGAGGCTCACTTCTCCCTGGTGCACTATGCTGGCACAGTGGATTACAACATCACTGGCTGGCTGGAGAAGAACAAGGACCCTCTGAATGAAACTGTCATTGGGCTGTACCAGAAATCATCTGTGAAGACCCTGGCTTTACTCTTTGCCAACTATGGTGGAGCAGATTCAGGTTGATTCTTTGAATTCCATGTTTGCATTGATTTACAGCTTGCAAAAAGGAATCAAAAAAGGCAAAAAAAAAATCAAAAATCTGTTTTATTTTCAATTTAGCTGAGGCGAGTGCTGGTGGTGGCAAGAAAGGTGCCAAGAAGAAGGGTTCTTCCTTCCAGACTGTCTCAGCTCTTTTTCGGGTATAGTACAGAATTCACTATTTCTTCCTAAGACGAGGAGTAAACCCACCAATTACTATGGCTAGTCTTGTTTTGGCTTGGTTGTGTTAAATGATTCTGAAGTTCTTGGGCCACATTCCGCTAGGAATAAATCCAATTAATCTACTCATACTTCATTTCACTGAATGCACAGTTTTTTTTCCATTTGTTTAAGGCTGGGATTCATCTCACCACACCCTACAAGATAAACATATAATCTAGACATTTAAAACTCAGCTTGTTGGTTTTGTCCCTTTTGCTTTCAGTAGGGAAAACACAAAGGTTCTATGTAGGGTGCTCCATATGACCCAGCGTAAATGCCTACTGCAGAATGCTTCACACTGCCTCATAGGGGTACTACTTTATCTCTCTGGGTACATCCAATGGAAGGTGGATATCCTTTCAAATTAAGGCATTCCACTAGAGTCAAAAAAATGTATTAAAATTGTATTTTTAAGAGTACCTTCTTTGCTACACATTACTCAGGAGAGCTTTATACACTAAGTTAACTATAGCAAAGATCTGTGGAAAGTCAGAAAAACTGGTGCAGAGAGCTTGAGTTCAGGGTTCTGCTAATTTTTGTATACTATCTCATTTCAGAGGACTTGATGCTTACAGCAGAAATTACGTTTGCTAATATCAGCTTTTCTTAATGACTCTCCCAGGAGAATCTCAACAAGCTGATGACCAACCTGAGAAGCACCCACCCCCATTTTGTACGGTGCATCATTCCAAATGAAACTAAAACACCTGGTAAGAGACTTACATATGTATTGAAGGTTTTCAGTGTGGTGCAGCTCTTCCCCACTGTATTACACAACATGGTATGTATTTGTGCTCTGCATTGCCAGGTGCCATGGAGCACGAGCTGGTGCTGCACCAGCTGCGCTGTAACGGCGTGCTGGAAGGGATCAGGATTTGCAGGAAAGGATTTCCCAACAGAGTCCTGTATGCAGATTTTAAACAGAGGTCAGACTTCATCCTCTTACTGGATCACCTTGTCCATCTTAAATAGCTTTTGAAATCTAACCTTTGCCTAAAGCCTTCTCTAAAGTTTCAGTTTAACAAGTGCTGTTTGTTCTCAACAGTTCTTAAGACTCTTTCTTGCCATGTACCTGCCAGCAGGTCTCAACAACAGACCTCTTCATATTCATAGAATCACTTAGGCTGGAAAAGACTCTTAACATTCTGGAGTTCAAAGCAAGTCCTTCCATTTTCTTCCTCAGATATAAAGTATTAAATGCCAGTGCTATCCCAGAGGGACAGTTCATTGACAGCAAGAAGGCTTGTGAGAAGCTTCTTGGATCAATTGATATAGACCATACACAATACAAATTTGGTCACACTAAGGTAAAAGATCTGTTTGCTTCAAGTGCTATGTGGTTTTGGTTTGCATGGCTTGATACTGACACTCAGATACTCCAGATAGTACATGAAATGATGCAATAAGGTATAAGAAATAGTGTAAAATAAATCAACCAGATTCTTGATTACTCAACACTTGAATAAACTGAAATTCATGGTCATAGGATGATTTAATTAAGGGTTAATCAAGTTCCTAATGGTGGGCAAAGTTGTAGAATAAAAGAATCAGGAGTGAATAAAAATAAAAGAAAAATGTCTGGCTATTATAGTTCCTCAACTGCAAGTAACCAAAAGCTTGGAGTTATAAAAGTGTCTGCCACTACTATGTGGTTTTGCTCTTCCATAGTGTTTGTTATGGGGGGCAGGGTATCAGGTTACATTAAACAAGTACAGACACTGCACCTGTTTTCATGTTTTTACCTAAGGTGTTCTTCAAAGCTGGGCTGGTGGGCCTCTTGGAAGAGATGAGGGATGAGAAGCTGGCACAGCTCATCACCCGCACCCAGGCCAGGTGCAGGGGCTTCCTGATGAGGGTGGAGTACCAGAAAATGGTGGAGAGGAGGTAGAATTTTCTTCAAATCAGGTTCACTATACTTGGCTTACTATATCATCATGGTGTAAATATTGAATATTAATTTGACTTATCTTTCAGGGAGTCCATCTTCTGCATCCAGTACAACATTCGTGCATTCATGAATGACAAACAGTGGCCATGGATGAAGCTGTTCTTCAAGATCAAGCCCTTGCTGAAGAGCGCAGAGTCTGAGAAGGAGATGGCCAACATGAAACAAGAGTTTGAGAAAACCAAGGAAGAGCTTGCAAAGTCTGAGGCAAAGCGGAAGGAGCTTGAAGAGAAAATGGTGAAACTTGTGCAGGAGAAAAATGACCTGCAGCTCCAAGTGCAGGCTGTGAGTACCAGCAGTGGGCTTTATCCTAGTTCTACTGTGACTATCAAGTTGATATTTACAAGTACATTTTCAAACCACATAGAAACTTCGATTTAGTTCAGCTCAATTGTAATTCTTTCAGTGGTGCTCTCAAAGGTATAACTAGCTTCTGTAAGGACTGTGAAGTATATGTAGTCAAAATATTACTTGGGTGACACTTTTCTACAGTGTATGCTGAGATATTCTTATGATTATGCACTTTGATCCAATGTTTGATATTATGAGATAATAATGGATTCTATACCCTTCAGAAATATATAAATACTTATGTATTTAGGTAGATTGAAAAGGAATTTACTTGGTTTTAGCTTTTAAACCTGGCTGTTTCAAAATTAACACTATAAAATCATATGTATATTATATGACATCCTGTTGGAACATGAATCAAATTTTAAACTACAAAACTGCTATCCAAGACCCTGCACTATGAAGATTAAGTATCTCAATATTCCCTCAAAAAGCATATCCCTAAAATGGTATCTTCCTACCAGGAAGCTGATGCTTTGGCTGATGCTGAGGAAAGGTGTGACCAGCTCATCAAAACCAAAATACAGCTGGAAGCCAAAGTTAAAGAAGTGACTGAAAGGGCTGAGGATGAAGAGGAAATTAATGCTGAACTGACAGCCAAGAAGAGGAAACTGGAGGATGAATGTTCAGAGCTGAAGAAAGATATTGATGACCTTGAGCTAACACTGGCCAAGGTGGAGAAGGAAAAACATGCCACTGAAAACAAGGTATGAGGTAGAACCTGTCACTGGCACTCTGAAAAGACTTGACTTGTTATAAAGTTTTAAGCACCATTTTCTATCTGTGCTTGACCCTTTCTTCTCAAAGGTGAAAAACCTGACCGAGGAGATGGCAGCCCTGGATGAGACCATTGTGAAGCTGACCAAAGAGAAGAAAGCCCTCCAAGAGGCCCATCAGCAGACTCTGGATGACCTGCAGGCAGAAGAGGACAAAGTCAATACTCTGACCAAAGCCAAGATCAAGCTGGAACAGCAAGTGGATGATGTAAGCACACAGACATAGAGCAGGAACAGGACAGGTATGAAGTCTGATCTGGCTGGTAGAGCCCTGATGGTCTTGTTGTGTTTAGCTGGAAGGGTCCCTGGAGCAAGAGAAGAAACTGCGCATGGACCTGGAGAGAGCTAAGAGGAAACTGGAAGGAGACCTGAAGCTGGCCCAGGACAGCATCATGGATTTGGAGAATGATAAGCAGCAGCTGGATGAGAAACTGAAGAAGTAAGTGTGGCTCTGGGGCACCTGAGTGATGGGCTGCAGCACTTGTCTTTTTTCTCTGAGCTCTAACACGGTTCACTTGGCCCAAAGGAAAGACTTTGAAATCAGCCAGATCCAGAGCAAGATCGAGGATGAACAAGCCCTGGGCATGCAACTTCAGAAGAAGATCAAGGAGCTGCAGGCAAGTGTCTGATCCTTCCCCTCCCTTGCTGAGGCTCAGCTCAGGCAGGAGGAGGGCACGGGTGTGAAGGGTCCGTCGTGTTCTGCAGGCCCGTATTGAGGAGCTGGAGGAGGAAATTGAGGCAGAGCGAACCTCTCGCGCTAAAGCAGAGAAGCATCGGGCTGACCTGTCGAGGGAGCTGGAGGAGATCAGCGAGCGCCTAGAAGAAGCAGGAGGGGCGACAGCAGCTCAGGTTGAGATGAACAAGAAGCGCGAGGCAGAATTCCAGAAGATGCGGCGTGACCTGGAAGAGGCCACGCTGCAGCACGAGGCCACGGCTGCCGCCCTGCGCAAGAAGCACGCGGACAGCACAGCTGAGCTGGGGGAGCAGATCGACAACCTGCAACGCGTGAAGCAGAAGCTGGAGAAGGAGAAGAGTGAGATGAAGATGGAGATTGATGACTTGGCCAGTAACATAGAGTCTGTGTCTAAAGCCAAGGTACACAGTTGTTTTTGTTAGGAATTTGATCGCAATGTGATATTTTTCTTTAATCTTATAATATTAATTTTTTATCAGGTTATATTATAAATGATTTCTCCAAATGTTATGTGTAGAAGTGTAGGCATATGTACAGTCCAGAGATATGTCAACTGAACCTTCTGGACATATTTTCCTGCTAAAAGAAGGCAGGGTCAAAGTATTTACTTATTTTCCTATGTGGAATTGATATCTAGGCAAATCTGGAGAAGATGTGCCGCACTCTGGAAGACCAGCTGAGTGAATATAAAACAAAGGAGGAGCAGAATCAGCGCATGATTAGCGATCTTAGTGCTCAAAGAGCTCGTCTGCAGACAGAATCTGGTACAGCCCTTTCATCTGTAATTTGTAAATTGCAGAACCCCACAAATTGCTCTCTTGGCTGTTAAAATGTTTTCTCAATTGAAAACTTTTTCAGGTGAATATGGACGCCAGGTGGAGGAAAAAGATGCTTTAATTTCCCAGCTGTCTAGAGGGAAACAGGCTTTCACCCAGCAGATTGAAGAACTGAAGCGGCAGCTAGAAGAAGAGATAAAGGTGAAGATATTCATGTGACATATAAAATAAATATTTGACATAATACTGGTTTTAGTGAAGTGTTCAAGACTTCAAAAGGTGATCCAATTAAAAGTTCAAACAATCCCATTAGATCATGCAATCTAGACCCTTGCAGTGCAGGACTCCCATGTTTTTTATCAGGCAGTCATTTAACCACTATCTCTTTGGGATGTGTATCAGTGTTTAACTACCAGTAAGAGAAATTTCCCAGTAAACACCCACTCTTCATTGCCATATTTTTACCACCAGGCCAAGAGCGCCCTGGCCCACGCCCTGCAGTCCGCTCGCCACGACTGTGACTTGCTCCGGGAACAATATGAGGAGGAGCAGGAGGCCAAGGGGGAGCTGCAGCGAGCCCTGTCCAAGGCCAACAGTGAAGTGGCCCAGTGGAGAACCAAATACGAGACGGACGCGATTCAGCGCACGGAGGAGCTCGAGGAGGCCAAGTACGTGAGCATTGTGTAGAAGGTTGGCATACACCAATAAGGGAAATTTAAAGACACCACTGAGATTTTCAAAGGCAAAAGCCTAACAGAAGGTTAAGGAGTTATGTGAAACAGAAAAACACAAGGAAAACAGGCTATGTGACAAAGAATGTAGGAGAAAGGACCTGTATGTGATTGTGCAAACTGCAAAGGGATAGCAAGACTGCAGAGAAGTTCTGGCTGCCCTATCCCTGGGAATGTTCAGGGTCAGGATGGACAGGGCTTGGAGCAACCTGGTCTACTGGAAGGTGTCACTGCCCATGACATGGAA
Source organism: Promerops cafer (assembly GCA_013398275.1). Classification (NCBI taxonomy): domain Eukaryota; kingdom Metazoa; phylum Chordata; class Aves; order Passeriformes; family Nectariniidae; genus Promerops; species Promerops cafer. Next base: position 313,627 of record VZSE01015551.1, read on the forward strand.
TTAGTGAATTTTTGATGTCCTCTCCAACACAAACCATTCTATGACTCTATGATTCTATGAAGACCTCGGGGAAATGAAATAGGAAAAAAATGACTGGTAGGGATAGGCTCTGCACCATGTGCATTAAGACCAAAACCTAAGAAGTATCTCAGTGCTCTGGTGAATATGATAATCAACATCCACCTCCATTTCCAGTTAATAACTGTGCTTATCACCTTCCAGGAAGAAGCTGGCCCAGC
>VZSE01015567.1:7456-19235 GCA_013398275.1 Promerops cafer
ACCCGCCGGCACAGCCTGGACCTGACGGGCGAGCCGCCCCCTGACGGGCTGCCCGGGGACACCGAGGCGCTGCTGCCGGCGCCGGCGCGGGCGCGGGGGTACCGCGCGGAGCTGGGCAGCATCCTGCTGCTGCTGGTGCTGTACGTGCTGCAGGGCATCCCGCTGGGGCTGGCGGGCAGCGTGCCGCTCATCCTGCAGAGCAAGAGCGCCAGCTACACCGACCAGGCCTTCTTCAGCTTCGTGTTCTGGCCCTTCAGCCTGAAGCTGCTGTGGGCGCCCTTGGTGGACGCCGTGTACCTGCGGGGCTTCGGCCGCCGCAAGTCGTGGCTGGTGCCCACGCAGTACGTGCTGGGGCTCTTCATGATCTACATGTCCACGCAGGTGGACGCGCTGCTGGGCGACGGCCACGGCCGCGGCCCCGACGTGGCGGCCCTCACCGTCACCTTCTTCCTCTTCGAGTTCCTGGCGGCCACGCAGGACATCGCGGTGGACGGCTGGGCGCTCACCATGCTGTCCCGGGAGAACGTGGGCTACGCCTCCACCTGCAACTCCGTGGGGCAGACGGCCGGCTATTTCCTGGGAAACGTGCTCTTCCTGGCCCTCGAGTCCGCCTCCTTCTGCAACAAGTACCTGCGCTTCGAGCCGCAGCCCCGGGGCATCGTCACCCTCTCAGGTACGGCCGGGGCTCTGCAGCCTGGGTGTGCTGGGATAGAGCCGTGGACTGCGTTGGTTTGGAAGGGACTTTAAAGATTCCCTGCGCAGGGACACCTTCCACTGTCCCAGCTGCTCCCAGCCCCAATGTCCAACCTGGCCTGGGACACTGCCAGGGATCCAGGGACAGCCACAGCTGCTCTGGGCACCCTGTGCCAGGGCCTGCCCACCCTCCCAGGGAAGTTTTTTTCCCTAATAGTAATGGTTATATCTTCCTTAGGATGCTTCTTCCCTGAGCCTGGATCCCTCTGTGGTTTGACTCTGGGAACCAGACAGGTTTGGTTTGTCCCTTGCCCCGTGGGAAAGCACAGCCTGCTTGGAGCAGAGCCTACATGCACTGGACTTCAGATTTTTCTGGGCTACAGTGTGTGGGAAACCTGCCTTGTCATTATTGGCCCACCTAAGCACTCTGGAGGAACTCTTTTTTTTTTTTTCCTCCTAGTTTAATGGCCATGGATTAGATTACTCTTTAAAAGAAGCAAGCCAAAGTCTCCATCTGGGAAGAAGGAAGAGGGGAATTAAAAAAAAAAATTCTTCCAATGTGATATTTTTCACAGAATAGAAGTGAAGGTGTTCAGGGTTGAGCATGTAGCCAGCTTCTGAAGACCTTATTTTAGTAAATTAAAGGGGATTTGCCTTTTCTCTTTAGCGAATTAAATGGACTGTGGTAATCTAAGCATAACTAGCTGTTAGTGGAGGGGTGTTTCTCTTTGCTGGGCTTTGGGATTTTTCTCAGAAAGGTTCTGTGTGGTGGTTGATGTTCGGAGTATTACCCAGGAGATGCTTCAAGTGCACCTGGTTTGGTTTGCAACTTTGAGGGAGGACAGGAAATCCTGGCACCACTTCTGGCTGCAGTCTCAGGGTGACCCTGGCAGTGAGGAGCAGATCCTCATGGTCTCAGTCTCTTCTCCCCCTCTCACACTGGTTGCCTTGCCCGTGCCATCTCAGAGATCAGGTATGCCAAAACAGGCTGGAATTGTTGTGTGAAGGGCAGTTTTGCTTTCTGTCCTGCCCCTTCCTCAGGGATGAATCAGGACAGCAGCTCCCACGGCTGCTGTGCTTGCCTGGTCTCTGCAGCTCTCAGCACTGCTAACCAGTCCTCCTCTTTGCTCCCTGCTGCCAGCCTCGTGTCTGGCCTGTGTCACTGAGCACGGGGTGGCCCTCCAAGTGTCCCAGCTGGTTCCTGGCTTTCCCTGGTGCTGTGCAGCTCCTGGGCTGGTGTGTCCCTTCCCTCTCACTGCAGTGCACACTGACGTCTTTGCTGCTGATGCAACTTGCAGGCACTGGTGTTCAGACAGCTTGGCTTGCCTCTACTTCCCTCACTGCCCAGGGTTTTGGTTGTTTGGGGTTTTTCCTCTCAGGGCTGTTTGTTTAAATGGATTTGTTGCTATTACGAAAGTGCTGTTTTTGAAAGATATTGTCCCAAACACAAACAGCACCAATGCAACCTCCTTAACCTGCCCTGGAGTACTGATGAGGGTGGAGTAAGAACAGCAAATAACTGACACTCTAGTTGCAGGATATGGTTTTTCAGGTGGTAAAACTGTAAGAAATGTCTGTGTGACTGGCACAGTTTGGTGTTTCCCTGGAGCAGCTGAGAGCAGCAGGAGTAACCAGCTCACCGAGGAGCACAGAGGCTCACTGGTCCTTGCCCTGGATGTAATGGGCTCGTGATGAGCAGGTTTGGGCAGGTAAAGCAGCAGAAAACTTCACTGCTGGGAAAGGTGAATGTTTTCTGCCAGCTCAGATCTCGGAGCACTTTTGTCATAGGCTGAGCCCAGTGCCAGGGAAAGAACAAGTCAACACTCCATGATCCAGAGGGGCAGCACCCCAAGGGCACGGCTGGAGCTGTGGCAGGGGAGGTTTAGGTGGATATCAGGGAAAGGTTCTTCCCCCAAAGGGTGCTGGCACTGCCCAGGCTCCCCAGGGGATGGTCCTGGCCCCGAGGCTGCCAGAGCTCCAGGAGCCTTTGGACAGTGCTGCCAGGGTTGTCTGGTACCAGGCCAGGAGCTGGGATGATCCTTGAGGGTCCGTCCCAACTCAAGATATTCTGTGACCCTAAGTCAGCTTTGAGTTGTTGAGAAGCAGCAGCATTCACTGTTCTCCTTAACTTCAGGAAATAATATGGACAAATGTAAAACCATCATCAAATTCACCAAACCAGAGGCTGTGTTGGGCTGTGTCAGGCTGAAGTGCCAGAGAAGGAAACAGGAAAAACCCTTCTGTGGGCTGATTGTCCTGGCACATCCAGGGGTTTATTTAGCACTTGCTGTTGAGGTGACTTCTGTTTTTTCAGAAGCAGGGGAAGCTCCCTGGCTGGGTTTGTGATTCCTGCCTGTGATTCCTTGCCCATTGTGGCGTGAAGGACAGGGAAAGAGTGAACACAGGACAAAGGTGCCCCTTAGAGGCCACCCCCACGTACCTGTGCCAGGGACTGTGGAGCACCCCTCCTCCTGGGAGGGCATCCTGGGTACCTGTACCACCTGGGTACCTTCTTCATGGCTGTTTTCCAGCCTGATCCATCCCTGATCTAGTTCAAAAACTTGTTTTGCCCCATCTCAGTTGTTTATTTTGTTACTAGCAGTGTAGCTGCAGAAACAAAATAGGGATGGGGGAAGCAGCAGTGGTGGGACCAGAAAGTTTATGCTTGAAATCCCTTATGTAAACTCTAATTTCAAAGTTCTTTTGCTTGTAGCCTGTTATTGAGGTTCCTTGTATTTGAAAGGAAATGTACCTTATTTTTGTGTAAACTGCCTACAGCCTCAAAAACCCCAATTTTTCTTGTCTGAACTACTATATATATATATGGTGGAGTTTTCTTCTTTTTTTCTTGCTTTGCTTTGTTGCTGATGCAGCCCCTGCAGTGGTGTGCTGCAGCTGACAGGGCTGGCCTGATCAGGAGCACTCATGTGATGATGCTCAGAGCTATTTCTATCCCCATCCTTGCACCGTGTGTCTCTCACTGCAGTGATAATGCTCAGGGTTATTATTAGAGAACTGCTCCTCTATGTCCTTTGTAGCCAGCGGCTGTGATGAGTGAGACTCTCAGAAAATGCATCTTTCCTTGAGAATATCTGTTTAGGGCTCCTTCTTTTTAAGAGAGAGCAATCTGACAGTGTTTCTTGTGAGGTCATGTTTGTTTTAGGAAAGGGAAAAGCAGCAGAAAAGGCGTGAAAAGCCTTTTTTCTGTTGCCCTGAGAAGGGTGGGACAGCCCTGGAGCAGTCCTTGGGTGTTTTGTGCCATGCTGGCTGAGCCTGCTCCCCCTGTGCACGACAAGCAGGCGATAACTGCCTGAACCTTTGCCCCAGCCCTGGCTGCTCCTTCCCAGTGTCCCAGAGGCTGCTGGGGCTGCTCCTGAGCAGGAAAATTAAAGGCTGCTTCTGGCCTACCCTCTGCTCATGGCTGAGTTCTTTCCTGCCTCTGTCCTAGAGGCAGAGGATAGGACAGGATTATCTTGAATTGACCATTCACTAAATCAAAAAGTACTCTCTTGGTGGTTTTTTACTGCCCCACATCCACGATTTAGCAGATACTGATCTGCCTAAAACAGAGCACTTGAATGCTGCCGAGTCTCCACTTCAGCCAGACAAATCTGAGGACTCCTTACAACTCTGTAAAAACTTTGCTGGGGTCATCTTCACACTCCCAAATCCCTGTTTGCTCCAGGTGGGAGATGGATATTCCATAGGGATGTAGAGCTGAGGCACAGAGTGGTTCCCTGACTGCAGGCTAAGGCAGCTGGGAAGGAGTTCTGCCTCTGGAGGTTCTTCCCTGTCTTCTATTACATGTGGTTTTCCTCCTTGATCAGCCTGTAGTGGTTGTGTGTAATCCTTCAACACGTTCATGTTTGCTTCTGTTCCTCCTCCAACATGCTCACTGTGGTAATAACCCACCAAGCAGCAGGGAGGTGACCTGGTTTGCTGCTGCTCCTGTGCCTCAGCTCCAGCAAACACCTCCTTTCAGAGGAGGGCAGAGCTGTGTCACTCACTGTACGTAGCTCTGTGCTTGTGGTTTGCTTTTGCTGCTTGTTTTTATTCCACTTTGATTATTAGGTTTATATTCTACAACTGTCAATCATGGCTGCTACAAAGAAATTTTTATTTTATTTTATTTTCCCCTCCAGATTTCCTGTTTTTCTGGGGAGCTGTCTTCTTAGTTACCACTACATTGGTTGCCTTTTTGAAAAAGGAAAACCAGGAGCTAATACCAGCAAAGGAAGAAACAAAAGGCATCACTGACACATACAAGCTGCTATTCTCAATAATCAAGATGCCAGCAGTTCTTACTTTCTGTCTCTTGATCCTCACTTCAAAAGTAAGTAAATACATTTAAGAATTGTTAAATGCTGGTATCAGTCTGGAAGGCTGCTGAGTCCCTGGGATGTAGCTTAGTTTTGCTATTGGCTGTCATCAGTTGTGAATTTTCATATGAAATTTAAGCAAAATGGCTTATCTCATTGTGCTGAGCAGGGCTGTGCAGCAGAATAGCTTTGTGTGAGCTTTTGTGTTTAACATGAGCATTGAAGAGAGGTTTGGTGGCAATGTGGTATTAAAGTAAAGTACATTTTTAAACAGGCTGTGTAGCCTGCAGTTAAAAGGACAGAAAATGTTTCTTTCTAGCTCAGAATCCCCAGCTCTGTCCAAGCTGGGTTTCCATGGCTCCTAGCTGGATGTTGAGGATGCCAACACCAGTGAAGGCACAGGAATGAATGGCAGTGCTACTTAATGTTCTTGGGGTAGTTTTGGCTCTGATGACAATAAGAGGGTGCAAGTGTAGAACATGGAGAACTAATTTAGAAATCAAATCCGGGGCAGAAGTGACTTGTCCTGTATCCCATTTCTCAAATTAATTGATAGGGAGTAAATTGAATTTCTAGCCAAACTCCCTGTTCTCCTCAGCTTATTTTGTCTCCTTGACATTGCAGGTTGGGTTTTCAGCAGCAGATGCTGTAACAGGACTCAAACTGGTGGAGGAGGGAGTCCCCAAAGAGCACCTGGCTCTGCTGGCAGTTCCAATGGTTCCTTTGCAGATCATCTTGCCTCTGGTTATCAGCAAATACACAGCGGGCCCCCAGCCCCTGAACACCTTCTACAAAGCAATGCCTTACAGGTAAAGCCTCATTTTAGTGAAACACAGTGATGTGTGTGCCCAGCTTGTGAGTTCAGATCACGTGGAGGGTTTTGTGTGTGACTCCCTGACCTCCAGGTCCAAAGAAGTGTGTCAGGATTGTCCCAGAGAGTTGAACTGTCTGACTCATGCCGTGTCACTGTGTGGAAGCAGAGCATGAGGTGTTTGGGATGTGCATGTACAGCAGCATTAGAGCAGTGCTCTCCTGCTCCTACTTAACAATGTCACTGCTTGTCAAATATTTGATATCTAATTCTGAGATAGAAATAGGTCTAACTATTCAGATCCAAACTATTTTCATGTACTCTCTATGATTGTTCAGTGGTTGCTTTGTGTTGAGGAAACACATGGGAAGAATTACTTGTAATAACAACTCCTCTTTCTCATCCCTCCAGGTTGCTGCTTGGCCTGGAATTCGCTTTCCTGGTGTGGTGGGCTCCTAAAGTAAAGCATGAAGGAGGATTTCCTGTCTACTACTACGCTGTGGTGGTGCTGAGTTATGCTCTACACCAGGTAACACTCACTTTGTGGGGAGGGGACATGCTGTTCCCTGTCTTGTCCTGGTCACACTGGAATATCCCTCCAAGCCTGACCTGTGCCATGTGGCAGGATTGACTTCTAATACTCTTGCCAGTGTTACTCCTTCCTGTTCCCTGTGCTCCACTGGACATCATCTGTGGAGCTACTTTCAGTTGTCCATATCTGGTGTAGTTCCTCAGATTGCTTTTTCCCCAGACCGAGAAGCTGAAAAGCACAGAGGAGCTGGAGAAATCCCAGAACTGTGCCTGAGCTTGACAGGCATGCTGATGAATGGACTGGTTGTGCAGATAAATAAATTTATGTGATCCTGGTCCTAGAAAAAAAACTTGGTTGTTGGAGGAACATCATAATGGATCTGATCCAAAGACTTGGGAAGCAAACACCTGATACGGCGTGGTCTCTGGATCAGAACTGAAGTGTATGCAGTGCCTTGGGAGGTGATTTTTAAATGCAGAAGGGTTGTGTTTAGGTGCTACTTTAGCTGGCTGATTGTATTTCAGTTTGATAACCCAAGTCATGCCAGAGCGTGTGAGGCTGGGTCTGTTGCAGCGTGACTTGGGACAAGCAGCAAGGCCACTCCCCGTGTTAGCACAGGGAGGGACGGGCTGCAGGAGGAACTGCTGCTGCTGGCATGGTTTTCCAGTCAGAGCTCGGGGGATCTCTGGGCAGGGTTTTAGTGCTGGGGTTCCAGCTGTCCCTGCACGTGGGGACACTGTGGCCTGTGTGTGTCCCCCCAGATCACCCTGTACAGCATGTACGTGGCCATCATGGCCTTCAACGCCAAGGTCAGCGACCCGCTCATCGGGGGCACCTACATGACCCTGCTCAACACCGTGTCCAACCTGGGGGGCAACTGGCCCTCCACGGTGGCCCTGTGGCTGGTGGACCCCCTCACAGTGAAGGAGTGTGCCGGGGCCCAGGGCCACACCTGTGCCACTGCAGCGGCCACAGAGGTGAGTCTGGGGGCTGGGAGGGGTCTCTGCTCAATGTCTCAATTAAATGGCTTCTTGCAGTATTTTTTTGCCTTTTATACCTTCGCAATGTATAGCTTGTGCTTAAAAATTCCCACTGATGGAGCTCATTTTCCTGTCTGATAAAACCCAGTCTGTTAGCACCTGTGCACTGTGAATAACCAAGCCCTTACCCAGGGTTTGCAGCTGCAGAGTAGTGAGCCCTTTCTTCCTGTGCTGAGCTGGGGCAGAAGCACCAGACTGGTGCCACATTCTGTGCAGTGTGAGGAGGCTGTAGGTATGGTTTGAGTTGTGCAGTCAGGGGCTCTGTCCTTGGCAGGCTCTCTGTCCCCCAGGGGCCTCCATTTCTGTGGTAGGTTTTTCTTCCTCCTGTCTCCCTGGAGGCTTCTTATCTGCCTGCCTTGATACCTTCTCCAAGATGCTGCTCTGCTCTCTGATTTTGGTGTCCACTTTCCCCATGAAATCAAGTGGGACTGGCTGCCTGCCCAGTTCTGGGAGCTCTGTGGAAGAGAACAAAGAACTTGCTGTACACAGATCAAACAACAGGACACAAAACTGCTGGGAAAGCAACATTTCAAATTCACCTCCTCACAGCAAATGAGACATCTGACATGGCTGAAGAGTGGAAATGTTTGGGGTTTTTTTTTCTGTGCTCATGACTGAGATTTATTTCACTCCTGAATGCCAGGATCCTCTAGGATGTGGACGTTCTCTAAATGATCAAAGTGTTCTGGAGTCCAGTGTGACTTGTCTGAATTGGAGTTGCAGTTTTTACTGGTGCAGAGGGGAAGCTGCTGCTGCAGCAGATGCTTTCCCAGCCTCTCACTCATTAGCTTGTCACTAATTAGGTTCCTTGTGTCTCAGCCTTTACTGAACTTGAGTCTTTCCTCTTTCACCTCACTCCTCTGAGCTTTTACCACATCCTCCTGGTTGGTGACATTCCACCACCACCACCACTCCCTTCTTATTCCTAATCTGATCTTGACATGTCTCAGAATAATGAAAATGCTGGCAGAGCCTCAGCTCAGAGAATTGATTAATCCTGGGATTAGAGCAGTGTTGAAAGCCAAACAATAGCAGAAACAATCCTGGGCTGTACAATCACCCTGTGAATGCTGGGGGTTTGTCTTCCACTTCAAAACCATCCTGGGCGTGTTTCTCCCAGATACAGAATCAGAACCATGGAATAGTTTGGGTTGGAAGGACCTAAAAGCCCATCCAGTCCCAGTCCCTGCAGGGACTCCTTCCACTATCCCAGGTTGCTCCAAGCCCTGTCCAACCTGGCCTTGGACATTTCCAGGTCTGGGGAGTCACAGCTTGGATGGCTAGGGAAAGAACCATCTCTCTCCGTGAGGCTGGGAGCAGCAGTGCTTGCACCTCCAGGCCAGCACGGGCAGTGGGGCCCTGTCTGTTTTCTGGCGTTTGCCCTGTGGGCTGATGTGCTCCATTTCCCCCACGGTTAGAGCAGGTTTGGTACTTTGTTACTCTTCATGCTGCTGCTGAGCTCAAAATCCTCTCTGACCAACTGCACGGGAAACAACAAAGAGTAAACACCTCTGTTGAGTCCTGCCCCGAGCAAGGGGACCCCAGCAGCTCTGGAGAGCTGTGTGCTCAGTGCTCTGACCTGTGCTCTGTTCCAGCTGTGCACGGCAGCCGGGGGCTCCTGCGTGACCGCCCTGGACGGGTACTACGTGGAGTCCGTCGTCTGCGTCATCCTGGGCTTCGCCTGGTGGCTCTTCCTCGGACCAAAATTCAAAAAGCTGCAGGACGAAGGACAGTCTTCGTGGAAGTGCAAGAGGAGCAATTGATGCACTTAGGTGTTGGATGGACCAGCAGGGTGGTTTTAGTTCTATTACAAAGACGCATCCCATAATCAGCGCCCCGGAATCTCGGTGTTTCTGTGCCACGCCAGGGAGATCTGTGTGGCCGAGGCAGGGCTGTGTGTGGCACCACTGCCCTCCCCACAGCACAGGGGCAGTTCAGAAAGGAATGGCTAAAGCAGCCCCTCAGTGCTCCATGCTTACCCCTGACTCCAGAGCTGCTGATTCCATAGGGCACCTCTGGGAAAGCTCCTCGTGCCGTGGCTGTAGGGGCAGCAGCGTTGCCAGCTGAGTGCTTTTATTTTCACACAGAAATGATCTGACAGGGCAGCTGACCCGGGGAAGGATGCCCAAGGCATTCTGACTTGGAGGTTAAGCATGGTACTGTGGAATTCCTTGTGGGAAGATCGGTGTGAGATGTCTGTGGGCTTTGCTGCTTCTCACTTTCTGAACTGTAACCACGCCTCAAAGGATGAAATGTTCCGGAGATTCTTTTAAATGTATTTTCTGGCTTTTATAAGCTTTAAAGATTTATAAGAAAATATTTTTATAAGCAAATTACATTTGTTTAATTTATTTCCGCTGTTTCAAGGCAGTTTCATTTATGTTCAAGGTACTTTCTTGATGGCAAAATGCTGTAAGGTAGGACTGGAATAACGCACAATCCTCTGAGTCTTGAGTCCTGCAGCTGAACTGAAGGTGCTTCCCAAGGGAGGGCACGTGGGCCTTTGGAAGGGGTGAGTTGATAGAGGAAAACCAATCCACTGGATTTCCAAACTGTATTACTAAAATTTGAGTTTCCATTCTCAAAAGCAGTGGGAGCACCGAGACTTCCCCCAGCCTGGGGTGAGAAGAGTGAGTTGGTCATGACAAAGTTGCCAAATCCCCTGGGAGTGGTGCAGGACTCGCCCTGGCACAAATCAAATGGGCACAGTCCTGTGGCAGAGCTGCTGCTGGTGCCATGTGGTGGAAACATTCCCGCTGGATTTCTCCCCCTGAGCTCCCTCCTGAGTGCCTTAGGGACCCACAGGTGCTGGAGAGGCACTCGGACCCCGCTGGGTGTATGTGGAACATTGGTATTAAACAGGAAAACTATTAAACATCCCTTGGAAAGGTGCACGAGGTTCTCTGCCATGTTTCTTGTCAGTATTTGAAGGATTGGGCTGGGAGGGAGGTTGGGATCTTCTGCTACTGTGTGTTTTGGGGGAAAAGTGGCCCAGTACCACCCTTGGAGTGCCTGGGGGGGTGGGTGGGTGTACAAAGGGTCTCCTTGGCATCAGGAGTAAGGAGGGGTCTGGAAGAGGATGCTGTGACCTCGTGACTCCTGTCCTCTGTCCTCTCCCTTGAGGGACACACCTCACAGTTTGCTTCAAGCACAGCAAAACCACTCGTGCTAAGTGAAATCACTTGGGTTTTACTGCCCAAGCTGAATGTCTTCCAATTTCCCCTCTGCATAAGAACAAAATCAACATAAAAATTTATCAGATTTATGGCTGCACCTTTCAGTCCCTGTCTCACCATCTCCACTGCATTAACTCTGTGAGGCACTTCAGTTCTGTATCCTCACTGGAACCACGGGCTGCATATTTAATTGCATCTTGTGCATACCTAGAGGGGTTGTTTTAACTTTTCTGATTGTGAGGAAAAACTCCAACTGCAAAAGCTGAGAAATTAAATTTGCTGTGTATTAGATTTGGCTTTTACTTTGCCTTTTTTTTCCAGTATTTCTAAAGGTGCCAGTGAAACTTGTCACTAATAAAGATAGGTTAAGGACTGCTTATCAATAATTAGGTTATCTCAACAACATCAAAATTGCACATAAACTCCAAATTGGTAGGAATAGATATGTTACCTGAAATAAATGTGTCCTTTTTCAAACTGGTGAAGCAAGTTATGGATTAGTGCTTTAAATTTAAGTAGCTATTTTATAAGTTGGAAATCTTGCTGCTGTGCCAGCCCCTTAGCAGGCTGCTGAAGACCACCCATAAAATTTTGATCTTGCTACTTTTTTTCTACCAACTCTGTTCGAAAGTGATTTTTCTTTTTAACATTAGAATTATTACGGACTTAAACATCTTTAACATTAAAGAAACAAACAAAAAAACCCCAAAACCAAAACAACAAGAATAACAAACCAAACGAGTTTAAAATGTCAAGAAGAAAGGAGCATCTGAAGGGTCAGAGGAGGTATGGTACAGGTTTGAGGAGCTCAATGCAGAGCTCACCCTGGAGAGGAGAAGCTCCAGGGAGAGCTCAGAGCCCCTGGCAGGGCCTGAAGGGGCTCCAGGAGAGCTGCAGAGGGACTGGGGACAAGGGATGGAGGGACAGGACCCAGGGAATGGCTCCCACTGCCAGAGGGCAGGGATGGATGGGATATTGGGAATTGGGAATTCCTGGCTGGGATGGAATCCTAGAGCAGCTGCGGCTGCCCCTGGATCCCTGGCAGTGTCCCGGGCGGGGCTGCTCGGGGCTGGTGTCGCTCCGTGGCACGGTGGCACCGGGCGGTGTTCCCCGGCTCCGGTGGCACCGGGCGGTGTTTCCCGGCTCCCGCGGGGGCGCTCGGGACGCGGCGATGCCGGAGCAGGGCGGCGGCGGCGGCGGCTCCGAGG
>VZSE01015567.1:26642-37424 GCA_013398275.1 Promerops cafer
CGGGCGGCAGCGCTGGGGTTTGAACGGGAGCAGGTTGTGCGCCCGCACCGGGCTGCGGCTGTCCGGGCGGCAGTGGCGGCGAGGGACAGCACCGGACCGCACCGAGCTCGGCCCGGCGGCCGCGGTGAGTGAGGGCGGACGGGACCGCTGAGCCCCGTCCCTGTGCGCGACCCCGCGGGCGCTCCTGGCGGGACGGGGCTGCGTCCCTGCGAGCCTCCGCCGGGCTTTCCCATGCGGTTGGTGCTGGTTTCTCCTGGTGTTCGCGGCCCAAAGTCGAGGTGAGGGTTTGCGAGGTGTGACTTCTTTTCAGCCTGTTTCACAAACGGCTCCGCGTGCCCCGAGCTCTGGCTGCGCGGAGGGGCCGCTCCGGGGCTCTCCCGGCTGCCGCTCGCAGCCGCTGCTGCCGCCGCCGTGCCTCGGCCGTGTTTGCGCTGCTGGACGCAGAGGGGATCGCCGGGATGAGCTCCAGCCGCTCTCCCCCGTTCGCCATGTGCCGGGGCGGCTCTGCCCCGCGGCGGTGCCAGGGCAGCACCTGGCCCGCGGGCAGTGGAACCGGAGCGAGCTGCAGCCCCAGCCCGGGCCCAGCCCGTGTTCAGTCGGCTTAGTGGAAAATCCCGACCCCCCTGAGGAGGGCAGGACAGCAGCCAGCAGTGCCGCGGGGTGGGAGCGCGCCTGTCCCCACCTGGAGGGTGCTGGGACGGTGCTGAGAAGAGTCAAACCTCTTCCTGGATTGAGTCCTCCCTAAAAATACCTTATTTCTAATTGCCTACTCCATAAACAATTTATTTTTTTTTTTTTTTAAGTACGGTGAGGTAGGAATTAAACTCCATGCACATTTTGTTGTAATTAAGCTACTCTGTGCAATTCTGGGAACTTCAACTCCAGCTGGCCGGAAAGTGTTTTAGAAGAAGTGTTATTAAATTCCAGGGAGAAAGATATAAGCCTTATCTGATGGACCAGTCATAGGCTCTTTGTTTAAAGTGTGCTTTAACTCCTGAGTTATAAAACGCAATGTTTGCCTGTTTTCAGGGGGCCCTCCTGATTTACTTGTCCTTGGGACTTCTGGACCACATGTTGCAAAACTTAGGAAATGAAAGAAAAGGTGTTTGTTCTGAAATGTGAACGAATGATTGCAGGTAACAGTACTGAAAAGAGAGACAGGGTTCAACCCTGCAGTGAGGCACCTGAGTTAAAGATGATGTGGGATATGGAAAGAAAATCCAGGCTTTTTGGGAGGTGAGAGGCAGCAGAGTGCATGCACGCTGTTAAAAAGTCTTCTTTAAGCATCAGCTCCCTGGAACAAGTTTGAGAGTACTACTTTTATAAAATCTGTTTTTAACTCTGAAGGATGCTCTTTTCCTACATTTTAAAATGCCCGTAGGCTGTTACAGAAAGAAATGTTAAGTTTTATCATCTGAAGATGCACGATTTGTGAGAAATGATCTGTTCACGGGTGCTTTCTGGTTCTGTGACCTATTGTCTATAAAAATGGGGATCAGCTGGTGGGTTGGGATCAAGTGGTGCACAACTCATTATTTTAACAATAGGGGCTCGGCTTGGGAGGTTGCCTAGGGAATTGATTTAATGCTGCTGTCCTTTCAGCCGTTGAGGCGGGTGTCCCGCCATGACTTTGATCAAAATCACCGGTATTTCAGAAGGAGAATAAAATTTTCACTCCATAAAAGCAAAGGAGAGGCCACCCGCTATTAACAGCTCCCAGTTTTGCATGAGCTGATCTGTAATTTAAAACACTGTCAAGAAACACCCGTGGCAGTAAAACAGTTTCATGAGCATCAAAATACAGAATGAAAATTAGTCCTCTGTTCAAGATTTAGCTTCCCCTTATTTCTGGGAAAGGCTTTAAGCTGTGTGTTTCTCTTGGCTCTACAAAGTAATCTTTCTATAAATGGAACAGTTTTCCTTTAATGAAATCTGAATAAGCTGAGTTTTTTCTAAGGTGTCACCCAAGATCCAATTCAATTTAAATTGACTACGTTGATGGCACAGCCACATGGGGTAGCGTGGTGGTATGGAGATTTGTTTTGTTTGTTTGCTCTGGGCTTATTAATAAGTTTAAACAAGCCTGAATGTTAAAAAAAAAACAAAAACAAACTCTCCAAATTAGGAAAGCAAATCTCTGTTTCCAGGTTTGCTGGAGACCTGCTGTACTGTCTGTGGTAGGACAGCATTTTCTGCCTGTGCCTTCAGAGGAGGTGAGCCTGTCATGCCTCATTGCCTTGGAGGCTCTTACAGAAACCCTTCGATGAGTGCTTCAAATGTGCTCGGCTGTGTTGAAGTGAGGGTGCTGTACAAGCAGTTTGATGGCATTTTCCTCAAGGCACGGTGGGATGCAGAGCGTGCCCTGAGCAGGCGTGGCTGTTGTACTGGAGGTGTTAGAGGCCCTGGCCAGCAAAGCGTGGTTCCCTGGGCACTGGATTCATTGGTTTGAGCCTGTGGGTCTGGGCCGTGCCAGGGACAAATCTGCCTTTGCTTCCCAGCCCACAAGCAGAAGATGCTTCTGGTGCAGCCCCGTGGGGGTCAGCTGGTGCCAGACTGATCTAACGCCCAGGAGGGAGCTGTGTGTTCTTGTGTACTCCTTTGGGTTTGTTTTCCTCCTTTCTTGTTTATTTTAGGAAACTGGAACTGTTTTCTGTAACAAAGGCGTCTTTCTTGTTCCCGTCTCCACGGTCACGGCGGGCACTGTTGTTACTCCAGAGATCTGAGCTTGCACTCTCCTCTCCTGACTTTGGAGCCTGTTGCTGCTCATCTGACACTACAGAAGGACTGTCTCGGTGGCTGAGAGTGATGTGGAGCACAGATCTGAGGGCTGGGGGATCTGCAATGAGAGGAAGTATCCAACACAGCAGATGGGTGCTCTCAACAGTTCCCCCGGGGCAGTGGAAGTGCAGAGGAGGGGCAGGGAGAGGTGGGCAGAGTTTGGAGCAGACGCCTGTTGCAGGGCTAGAAGAAGCCAGGCACAGGGTGCTGAGGATGCCACGTGCCCTGGTGGAGGCTCAGTCAACCACTGATGGGTGTAAATCCACTCCAAGGGCCTTTGGCGTCTGTGTTACAGGTCTTGGCATGAGGTGCCCATGTGAGTCTCTTCAGGCTGAAGTAACGCAAGGTTGCTTGCAAGAAACTTCAAGTGGAGACAGGCTATGGGGCAGAGTGGTGTGTGCCCTGCTACAGACGTGATTTATTGGAACTGACACTGAGTTCCTGTTCCTTTGCACACTGAGCGTGACCCAGCATGTGGCTGAGATGTGTGGCTCACACCAGGCAGTGCTGAGCCTCAATGAGCTTCTCCTTCTTTGCTTGGTTGTTGTTCCACCCACAAGTGAAAAAAAAAAGGAAGAATGTTAGCAATTACCAACTGTGCTAATTGATGTCCAGCACAGAGGATCTTATGGTGTGAAATGCCCACTCCTTGGGGGAACCACACACACATTGGTAAGTGGCCAAGTACACAAGGTGCAGGTCATCCATGTCTATGCCTCAGACATGGCTGCATTGGCACAAGTCCTTTCCAGGTGTCCTATTTTTATCTCCACAGTTCATCACATCGTGAGTTGTCTCTGCACATTTTAGATTTCCATTTACAGAAAGACTCCTGCATTCATTTGCAGTTTGAAACCCTCTGTGCAGAGAACCCAAACCTGATTTGGATTGGTGAATGGGTGTACAGAGAGCTCTGCAGAGTACTGGAGGTCTGTGTAAGGAAAACATGGATGGACTCTCACTGTCATTTGCCTATCCCATGTCTGGTGGGATGTTACCCTGAACAGGGTGTGCAAGGCTGGTGCCAGCTGAAGCTGTGCCTGCTGAACCTTAGAGGCAGCAGCACGCTGCCCTCCTGCAAGTAATTCCTTAAAGAGGAGAAAAACAAATTCCATTTAGGCTTCTGGAGGAATGGGGAGCAAATGCTAATTCCCTTTCAGGGTCCGTTGCCATGGGGAGTCAGTTCAAATCCTTTCTAATGCCTTCCTCAGCAGCAAGTTGTGCTGACACGTGCTTTTCATGGCTTCCAGAAGGAGTGGAGAAACGGCTGGGAACAAAAGCTGCATGGGAATGAACAGCCCCGGGAGGAGCTGGGGTTGCTGTGGGCTGGCTGGGCTGGCACAGGTAGAGGTGTCCTTTGCACAGGGAGCTCAGCCCTGTGTCCTGCCTGCCTGGGAGGGGTGGGTGCCAGAGAACTTGTGTGCCAGACCCTGGTCTGGTGCTGTGCAGGCAGCCCAGCCTGTTCCTCTTGCTCCTGAAGAGCAAATCCTGGGAATTTGTCCTCTAGCAGGACTCAAACTGGATGCAGTCAGGGCTGGGCTGAGCCTCTGTCCTCATCTGGTGAGCAATGCAAGGTGTGTTTAGTGCTCTACTGAGGGAATAGCCAAAATACCAGATTAAACCCAGTAAAAATTTCTAAAAATCTGCATTTTCAATAAGTCTCATCTATCTAAGAGCATGCAAGTGCAGTATCTGCATCCCAAACTCTGTTGGTACCTTTCCCCTTTGATTAGACATCTCTGAATTCTGAGTTTCCAGTAGCTCCCAGGGAAATCCACAGGATGTGTTTCTTTGCTCCTGTTCTGGCTTGCCCCTTCGGACACCTTTGCTGCCAGCTGTTCTGGCCTCATGGCACCTTTGATTAGGGAACTCATCTGCCAGAAAAATAAACCAAGCAAAAATCTCTGCTTTTATTCCTCCTGACCAGTTCCTAGAGAAATAAGAAAAGGAACCCATACTAGATGGTTTTGTTTTCTATTGCCAAGCATTGTTGATGTTTTTTCCGTGCTGGTAATATTTATGGTTAAATATTTGCTGTTCAAAAGGGAGCATAACTCCAAAGGTATTTTTTAAGCTTTTTGTTTTATACAAGATGCTTTAACTCTGGAAAGTAGCCATACATTAATGACATAGTTAATACCATAGGTAGGTAAAACTTTGTTTTGTAAATGTGAAAACTATATAAATTTGTTGGAAAAAATGTCTTTTTGTGTCAGCAGTATGGAACTTCCATCTTGTGTGCCTTGCCTGTTCTGCCTGGCTCCCATATGTGTAACTTTAGCAATGTTTATGCAAGTTATTTTGAGTGAGTGTTGATATTTGATGCTGATTAAAGTGGAGATTTGCACAGATGATGTGTGGAACCCTTAGAGCCTGGCTTGTGTGACAATTAAATCTAAATCTGCATGAATTTAGACCAGCTTAAATGCTTAGCAATATTTGGGTGACTGTTAGTGGCTTAGTGGAATAAGAAGCCCAAGACTGCAGATGGGTGAATGCCCCATGGAATATTATGATATTAGGGTTTTATAATCTCTTCAGATTTGTTCTTTTAGGTCTAACTATGGCTAAGCTTTTCATCCAAGAACTTCTTTGGTTTGTGGATACTGTTTTCAAAAAATCCAGCCCATGTTGTGCAGAGCTGGTCTCTGAAAGCTTGAGGGTTGTTCCACGAGAGTTGTCACTTTGGTTAGAAAGTAAAAACATGGACTGGGAAGTTCCTGTTGGTGGCTACTGATTAACCAGGAGAGAACCTGCAGCATATTTTAATATGGTCCAGGGAAAGGAAGTTGGTGAGGGCATGAAGTTTCCTGGTTGCATGTTCTGGTGTGAACAGAAATGCAAATGACTTCTCTCCCTCTGGTCAGTACCTGTTATTTCTAATATCAGTGTAACAAAGGGCTGAGCTCTGGGCAGCATGTCCTGGAGAAGTGTCTGTGTGCTCTGCAGGGTGTTTGCCAAGCTGCTGAGTGCTGGTGGCACCTTGGGAAGTGATGTAGAGCTTGATGTGGAGCATTTCGTTATCGAGCTGAGAAACTGTAGAGAAAACCCAGTGATGCCCTCTGGGCAGCCCTTGCTCTCTTCCTGAGGAGAGCAAGTGAATCTCTTGCTTATTCTCAAACTGAAGACAAAGCACTTCACCTCCTCCTATCTAATAACACTGAAGGTTTGTTGTGAAGCTGAATTGCTTAGGTTTTCAACACCGCTCCAGGATTCTCCAGGGCAAGTTCAAAGGAGTATTTGTCCTTTGGTGTTTATTTTCTGTTTGCAGTGACTGGGAGGTAGCTGCCCGCACGAGATGGTGTCATCAGAGATGCTGCATGCCCCCACCACAATCCCAGCTGCCACACTAAAGCCCAGCCTTTCTCTCTGGACTCTATTCCTGCTGCTTAGTGCCAGCCATATGGTCTGTCCTCCCTCCCATACTGAGATCTCTAAGGCTCATCAGAGGGCTCTGGCCAGACCTGGGGCCAATACAGCATCATTTCCATCACAGCATTATTTCCACCACACACTTGGGGCAGCCTTTGTGCGACTCTGGATTCCTCTTCCCATTTCTTACCTTTTTAAAAATTAATATTATTATGTTGTTATACTTTCCTTTATGTCAATTGTAGAGCCCAGTATCTCTGAACTATTTTTCATGCTAAAATGTGTCATTAATGGGCACAAGTTTCCAAAATCAATAGCCTGCTCAATATTCAGTGTTTTCTGGACTTTCCTTTAATTACCAGGAACATGAACTTTATACACCATTTGGGGCTAAGGAAAGGAATCAGTTTTTTATAAGTCATACTTCCCACGTGTGTTCACTGGGTAGATCTGAGCTCTGAAACTGCTGCAAGTGGAGCTGTGGGTTTGTCTGAGGGAAGTGCTGGTGTCCTGCAGGACCTGCCCTGCCTTTGGGAAGGATCCCTGCTCCTGGAGCTGTGGGTTTGTCTGAGGGAAGTGCTGGTGTCCTGCAGACCTGCCCTGCCTTTGGGAAGGATCCCTGGTGTCTGATGGAGTCACTGCTGTTACCTGTGCGAGTGCCCCGGGCAGCAGCAGGGGAGAGGGCAGGAGCAAAGGGGCACAATCAGCAGTCTCAGCCCCTGAACTCACTCAATGTGCTGCTCTGAGAGCTGTCACTGGGCTCAAACTTATTCCCTCTTCACACTGGGCACCTGCTCAGTGTGCAGGTTAAACCCTGCAGATAAGTACTTGGACTGTTCTGGCTGCTCTCCAGAACAGGCCCGTGCTGAGCCTTTCCAACAGCCCGAGCTGAGAATGTTTCGCTGCGGGGCTCACCCGCAGCTGCTGCTGCCAGCACTGTGACTCCCTGGAATGAGGGGATTCCCTGCTTCCCTGCACAGCACACGGCGTTTTTCTGGGTGAGAGGGGAAACTGCACAATGCCGTGGGACAAGGGGAGTCAGACGTTGTTCTTGGTGCTGAGCCTCTTGCCGTGAGAAGTATCTCTCCCAGCCTGGGCAGGGCATATCCATCCTCTGCTGCACTCAGAATGCCTTACACATTCATTTCCACAGCTTTCAGAATCAAATAACTTCATAAAGAATGTTTAGAATGAAACTTTCCTTGCGAGGAGTTTACCCACTTTCTGATAACAAAGCAAATCATATTTGTTCATCTCATCTGTCTATATCTGCACTGTTTATTCATGCATGCACATATGAGTATGTAAGTTAACTTATTCCTTGCATCCAAGCAAGCAATATCAGCTTACTTCTATTAATAACAAGCAATTCCAGTTTAATTCCATTAATAACTTGAGCAGTATCAGTTTCCTTCCATTAATAACTCTCTTGTAAAGTACAGCTCTGTACAACTAAGCCCTTTGGAAAAGTGTCTCTCATGGAACACAGTGCTCAAAGCACTAAAATAAGGCAGCTGACAGGTTTAGCAGAAATTAATCAGCTAAAATAGCAGATACAGTTCTCTCAAGGTGCTGTGTTTCTGCACAGCACATAATGGACTTCTTCCTCAACTTCCAGATTAATGCACTTTATCCAGATTTAAAGTAGGTGGATTCCTGACACGCTGCAGTAGCATCTCTGCTCTCAGGTAGTGAAGCACCGATTGTTTTACCTTTTGGAATGAATGTGGCAGGCTCAGGGCTGAACCTGCAGGAATTTTACTTATTGTGAAAATGATACCCCAAGCTGAGAAACCTGCAGAGTGGAAAAGTGAGGAGTGTTTTCAACTCTCTCTGAATTGGCTGCTTTATGAAGCTGGTTTTGAACTCAGATTTATATCTAGTCAGGGTTTTGGTAACTTTTTGCCGAAATAGTTTTGTTGTTACAGTCCTAATTAAACCTATTTATATGCTTATGGACACTTTTTACTCTAATAGTTTATTCTACATGTATGAAATAAGTCACACAGGTACAGCCCTGTACCGATTTTAGTCGGTGGCATAGACAGAATGTTCTTTTTCTCCTGTATTGAAATGATGCAAATTTGTGTACAGTTAAGTTCCTAAGTGCATGTTCCTTTGAAATGATGGTATTTGGCCCAAGTGTGGGGTTGGTTGGGATTTTGTTTGCTTTTTTTTGTACTGTAGGGTAAGGCATGATCTTGGCTGGGCTCTCCTGGAATCCTGTAAAGCAAATAACCTTGAGGACTATCCAAAAAACTGCTGGTGTTTCTTAGGAAGGTTTTACTGTGGGATGTTTGTGTCAGCTGATGCAACCCCTTCGGGACTCACTCTGCCTTCATCCCTGATGTGCCCGGGAGAACCTTTGTTCCGAGGGGCCACCGTGGTGTGGGAGAACCCTTTGTGCAAGAACAAAGGAGGATTGTATCAGCGCGGCCGTGAGAGGGAGGGGAGGGGGCTCAGGGGCTCTTTCAGAGGCACTGCAGGGATGTATTGACAGCCACGTTTCCCTGTAAATCTCCTCTGATATGGGTTCTGTGTGGGAGCTGGGCAGGAGATAAGATCTGCTTTTATTGTGTGCAAATTCTTAGTGGTGAATATTTGATACGGTTTCCTTAATTAAAACACGATGCTTCTGGTACTTCTGTAGCCTAAAGCAAAAAGCCTGGCAGTAGGCTGGACTGTGGTGTTATTCCTGTGCTTTAAAGGTAACTAACAGCTTGTGTCTTGCTAATTAAGGCTGGAAGAGTGGCCTTAGTGCAGGCCGTGAGGAAAGCCTGTGGGTGGCCAGGGCAAAAGTGCAGGAAATGTAGAAGATGCAGCCTGGCAGAGGTAGCGGGTATTGCTGCTTGGGTTCCAAAGTGGCAGAACGTGCCTTTAGTGTAAACAAAACACGGGCCATACCCAAAACACACCCCTCAGTGGAGCCTGGGGACGTTTTAAGATGGAGCAAACCACAAACAGGTGTTTCTGGCTCCCACCTGCAGCAGAGCATCCAGACCATCCCTGCTCCCCTCAGAGAGAGGCAAATGTGTGCAGCCACAGCCTCTGGGGCGGCCACAGCACGGGTGTCACACCAGGACTGGCCTGATGCCTCTAACGCTTGCAAGTCAACATGACATTGACACCCAGGCACGAGTCACAGGCTGCATGGGGAAGGGGGAAGAGTTCTCCAGGTTCTTCTCTTCCCCTGTTAGCTGAGTGTGATGGCTGCATTCCAGGAAATGCTTGTAGCAGAATTGGTCATTAAGGATCAGAGGAGTCCCGTTGGCTGGGATTTCAGATTATTTGTTGTCCTTTTTGTTTTGAATGAAATGGATCTGTGTCCCTCAGCAGAGCTGCAGGCCAAGCACTTCATGTGCTGTGGTGCTTCATTTGGGGGTGGGTTTGTTACTAAGGCCCCCTGGCAGTAGTTTTATGAGGAGAATCGGGTGGCAGTATCCTTACATCCTGCTAGAATTGCTTGGATAAAGACAGTTGGAGTTGTTTGTGCCAAGTGTGGGCGAGCGAGCAGCTGGGTTGACCAGAGTGAAGGTGGGAGGGAGATAAAATGGGAGACCAAAGTGGGCTTGTAACAGAAAGGGGTTGCTGCATTGCTGAAACCAGAACCTGAACTTCATAAAATAGCAAAGGGAGAAGGAGGATCCGGTGAAAGGATTTGGTGTCAGGACAGGAGATTAAGAATTCCATGGCTTCAAAGAAGTATGAGATGCTGGTGTGTCTGCCTGTAACCATCAGTGTTAATTTTGGGTGGCTGATGTAACTGCTCCTCCTCAGGCTCAAACTGCCTGTCCGTGGGCAATTTCATCCCGAGTGCCACAGGGCAATGTCTGCCAAGGGCAAGGGCACAGGGACCCTGTGTCCTCATAACTCTGCTCTGGTCTCACAATCAGGGGGTCATTACCTTTGAGTCATCATTTTAATTCCTATAACCTTCACTTGGGGAGGATTTATAGTTCTGTGGTGTTGTCAGATGTGTCTGTAGCCTGCTAAATATGGGACAGCGTCACTGAATGGATTAAATTGATTGTCTCTCCAGGCCCCACAGTGGCCTGCGGTGGCTGGAGGGGTGATGGTCACAGAGGTGACAGAGGTGCCCGTTGCTCCCTGCAGCACCCTGGGAGTTGCTGGCTGGTGGCACCAGTGCAGAGCAGCTCTGGCTCCATCCAGGTGATGTGTCCGCGGAGATGGGCACGTTTGGAGAGTGAAGAACTACCTTTGTTGTCATCTTTGTGTGAAGCCAATGGACCGTTTTGCATGAAGGGCTCAAATAACTACAGTGCTTGCAGTAGCAGGGGGCATTTTTTGTAAATTCAGTCCCAGTTACCCATTCCCGTTTCCCTTGCAGGGTCAGAGCCTTTGATGGTGAGCGGGAAGCTGCCTCACGATGAGTTACTGGAGTCTGGATAAGAAGAGCTGCCTGCAGTACTGCAGGCACTTCCTAGCGGACAACGGCGTGTTCCACGGTGAGTTACAGCTTTTCTGCAGTTTGGCCTGTTCGTGTTTCCTGCCGCCGGCGGCCCCTGACGTTCTGTATCCACGCGTGTATCTCCGGGGGACGCTGCTCCCGGGCCGCGCAGCCCGCGGTGCTGCGGGGCCGAGCCCCGGCCGTGCCCGCTCCGTGCGGGGGCT
>VZSE01015567.1:37523-97637 GCA_013398275.1 Promerops cafer
ACCGGCCATGACCGATCCCCCCCGGGGCTGGGTCCCACCGATCCCCCGCGATCCGACCTATCCCGCCCGGTACCGAATCTGACCCACCCTCCCAGTACCACTGATTCCCCCCGGGGCTGGGTCCCACTGATCCCCCCACTGGTACCACCGATCCCCTCTGGTACCGGGTCCGACCGATCCCCCGCTGGGGCTGGGTCCCACTGATCCCCCCGTGGCTGCCTGGGCTGGACCCGCCAGTGTCGGACCGTCCCCCGAGTCTCCCCGACCCCTCCCGGTGCTGCCGGGCTGGACCCACCGAGGTCTGGCCGATCCCTGCCGGTGCTGGCCCCGCTGGGGTCGGCCTGTGCCCCGGTGCTCGCCCCTCGCGGCCGTGCAGCACCGGCAGCCCCGGGCAGGCACAGCCGTTGGGCTCCGGTGAAGCACCGAACCCGAACCCGCAGAGGAGCTGCAGCACAGCTGGTGGCAGAGCTGCTCGGGGTCGGTGCTCCTCGTGCTTTGGGTGACACGGGCTTGGGGGCTCCAGCAGGTCTCATCTAATCAGACAGCTGGACCCGTCTGTCTGCTGTCCTAATGCTGCTCTGAGAGGCCCAGATCTTGTATTCTTTATTCCCTTTGAGGTCAGTAATTAAAAACCATCACTTTAGGGCAGATTTATGGCACTGTTAATAACAGCAGCATGGAATGACTATGAATTAAAGACAGAAATACTCGTCTCATTTAAAGCAAAGGTAATTCTTTTCCCTAGAGAACATACAGCTCCATTTTCAGTGTGTTTGTCAGGATTGGAGAGGTTTGCAGCCCACTGTAAAACAAACTGTATCTGCATTTTTGTCGCTGTGGTTATGTCACCATCGATGAAGTTAATGGCTTAGTGGGAGAATTAATCATTTGTCAGTCTGTGAATCTTCCTAATGAAAGCCAGTTCAGAGAGAGCCCCATTTTTCCCTGTACTGCTTTTTTCCTTGCCCATGAACACTTCTAGTTCTATTTGGGACACCAGAAGAATGTTAATAACTTTGTATAAGGAAGTCTGACAGTGGTGTTGTCACATTAATTCATGTGTGTGCTGCACTTGGGACTTGTGTTAGAGGGAAAGTGCTGTCATCTCCAGGCAGAACCGTTCTGCTTCTCCAATGAAAGGGATTCGTTCCTGGGATTTATCAGGCCACTCGTGTGGTCCCAGTGGTTTTGGTGGGATCATGTTCCTTCAGAGTTCCCTCTGACCTTGTGGAAGGGACCTGTTCACCCGGGTGCCCCTGAGCACTGTGGCAGTGTTTTGGGAGATGTCTGTTAATCCCTGTTCTTCCCAGGCAGCTCCCTGCTCTCCTGCACCAGTGTGTGACTGGAACAGCTACAGGGATGTGTATTTGCAGCTCTGCTATTCCAGAATAGTGAAAGAAGAGTCTGGTCCATGCTCTGTGAGGTGCTGTTTCAGCACAGAGCAGCACCACATCTCTGTCCTGCTAATGGTGCAAAGGCTGGATAATGATCCCTCAGCACAGAGTCCAGTAACCCATGAACAGCTATTGAGGGATGGATCTGTGATAATCATCTACAGCCCAAGGCATAATTAGCAGGAATCCTAGACCAGAAAGATTTCATGGCCTAATTTATCTTTGATTGATGACCAGATCAGATTAATTATTTTTCCCTGACAGAATCCACCAGGGCTTCCCATTTGTCTCCTTTAACCTAAGCAAGACACTGCAGAGACAGTTCCTTTCCCTCTGAGTGTATGGAGGGGCTGAATTCCCCCTGGACAGTGACAGAGGTGACAGTCCCACAGCATGGTGTAAGGATGTGTGCATGTCCCAGGAATTAGCGTGGTGTTGTGGTGCTCCAGAGGAGCTGGGCTCCTCCAGGGCTGTGCTGATAATTCAGGCTGCTCACATTATCCACCCTCACTGGGAGCAGTGGGACAGTTCAGTGGCATCAGGAGTGATTGTCTGGAACTGAACCTGTGAGCTGGAGGAACTGCTGCACCTTGGGTGCAGGCCAGGTAAAAATATCCCACAGGGCCAGTTGGAGTTGTTAAAAAGCATAGGAGTATCTTTAGAATGACTGGAAGTGTCTGCAGACGTGCACAGGAGGAATTTTGCTGCTCAGCTGTGCTCATCTCTGGTGTTTTCTTCACACCCTTGTGGCACCTGCATTAGTTTAAGCACCTGAGCAGATGGGGTTCCATTTGTTCACCTCCTGCTGAGGAGTTCAAATGCAAGAATTCATGGTCTGCATTAATAAAAATGCTGAAGCACTGTGTCTGTTGGGAGTGCTTCAGTTGTTTTGTGTAAAAAAACAAAAAACCACCAACAAAACCCCAAAAAACCCAAACCTCCCCCCAAAAAAAACAAAAGGAAAAAAGGGTCAGCTTGCAGCAGAAACACCTGGCTGAGCCTGCAGCCCTGTTGCAGTGCAGTGCTCCTGCAGCAGGAGGACAGCACCTGCCCCGTGGGATGCATTAGTGTGGGATGTCACATCCCTGGAAGTGTTCAAGGCTGGAGGGGGCTTGGAGCACCCTGGGATAGTGGAAGGTGTCCCTGCCCATGCAGGGGGTGGACCAAGGTGAGTTTTAAGGTCCCTCCAACTCAAAGCACTCTGATTCTGGGATCAGTCAAAGGAAGATACAATTTTGAGTGTTCAGGAGTAAGATGAAGGCGTTGGTGCCACAAGGCCCAGCCTGTGTAGCTCTGGGCAGCAGTGTTTGAGCAGGGGGAGCTCAGGAACAGAGAGAAGGGTACAGAAGTGGAGATGAGATGAATCAGGTTTGTTTAGCTTGGGAAATCAAAGATTGAGAGGGGATGACACTGCTGGCTCTGAGTGCATTGCAAAGGGAAAGCTCAGGGAGGAAAAGGCTTATTTGAACTGATGGGGGAAGTTGGCACAAGAGCAGGTTGAAAATTGCCCACAACTATATGAAACAGGCCCAGGAAAATCTAAGGTATTTTGAGTGGGAGATAGACAAGTTTTGGAAAAATTATTACAGCGTGGTATTTGTGCTCTTGCTCTGAAGTTGTAAATGTGATTAGCAGGCAATGTATTGACTAATGGCAGATAAGGCTGGAAAACGATCTGTGGTCCCAGTTCAGTTCCTGTGTCCAGTGAAGTTCAGGTACAAACAGCAGTGCTCCCATTCCATCCAGGACAATGCTGCTGTGTGTGGATCAGGCTGCTCTCTGCTGGGTTTTGATGGTGCTTTGAGACACTTGCATGTTGTTGGACAGGAAGAATTGATACACAACTGTGGGGCTTTCCACGGCACTCTGCCGGGTTGTCTTTAAATAATGACTGAGATTCGTGTGTGTAATGAAGTACTCTGTGCATCCACATTGCCTAAGGCTCTCTCATCATTTTATAATTTTATTAGGAAAAGCTGCTAATGGCTGCATTTGCAGGATATTAAAATTCTTATCTGTTTATGTCTGAAATTTTTGGTTACAGGAGTGGAAGCTGCTGCTGTGCCTTGTACTCTGGGGAGTCTTATCTGCCCAGAAGCAAAACTGTCAGTTTTCTTCAGCAGCAGCAGCAGCGAGATACAGCAGTGTGTGTGCACACAGAGAATAACAGACCAGAGACAGGGGCTGGGGGTGGGCTGTTTTAGCAGTTTCTGCAGAACAGAGAAGACAAGCAATTAGAATGTTTGGAATAGCCTTGAGGATTTGATGAACCCACTTTTGTTTCCTTCCTCTTGCAAGCAGTTCCAAAATACAAAGTACAGCATCCCTCTAGGCTTGGGAGAAGAGATTTTTTATTTTTTTGCAGGGGTTTTAAGCTGTAAATGTGCATCATGTTTTGTTTGCTTGCTGGCAGTAACAATGTAGGAATGGCTGTGCTGTCAGAGCAAACATCCATTTAACTTTGCTACTGGATGGTGGGGGCTAAAAGTATAAAGGGAAAAAAACCCCAAAGTGTACAGAGCAGCCCATCCTGTGGCTCCCAGTGCCTCCCAGTCAGCAAGGCAAGTACTTCCCCAGCCAAAACTGCATCTAGATAATTGTGGCTTTTTTTCATTGCATCTCATAGTTGTTTTTTTTTCTGTAAGATTTTTGGAATTCATTTATGCCTGTGACCATCTGTGGGAATTAACCCCAAAACCTGTGGTGGTTGGTGTGAACCCCCTGGTTGGAGGGAAGCAGGAATTCAGGCTGTCAGGGATGGAGCAGGTTGTGATGCCCTGTTATTTCACCTTGGAAAGGGAATTGCCTGGAAGGCGTGAGTGGGTCTGAGCCTGACAGGTGACACAGGTCCTTAAGTCATGTTGGGCACATCCTGGTGGCTTTGGCTGTCCAACATCCTGATGAGGAAACCACAGAGAACCTCTCCTTGCTTCGGTGACCTTGGACTTTTGTGCCCAATGAGAACACAAAATGCCTTCTGTTCCCCCTTTTTATGCAGTCAAATGGTCTGTTTTGGTTATTGGAGCACAAGAGTTTTGGGGGAGCAGTCCTAGAGCTTTGTCAAATTGCACAAATCCTTCAGGCCTGATGTTTGCTGATGGGCAGTGCTGTGTAATTAGCTCTGCTGAGGCCTCGTGCAGGGCTGGGGGCACAGCTACAGATGCCAGATGTGGGCTGCAGGATTCAGCTTTTATCTCCAGAGTTGGTTCAGCTGGAGTTTCGTGATGATGCTGGGAAAGCAGAAGGAGTTAGTAGTGCAGGAATCTGTGTTTGGGTTCATGTTCTGATTTATGTGGTGAAATACCCACAGTTCATTCCTTGAGACAAACAGATGCAAATGAAAATGTGTTTGCAAGAAGAGCATTAAGGAATTAATGTATTAAAGTCCACTTAGATTTGAAAAGGGCCTAAAGTGCCTGAAGAAACTCTCTCTGCTTTGTTCAAGAGCTGCATCTCTGGATCTGTTCATGAAGGGAGGAGTCTCATGTGGGATCTGTCTCCAGACAATGTTTCAGGTGCTTGTGTTCTACTGCCAAGTATTTTTCCCCTTTCATTTTTGTGTGTTTCTCAGCTTTCCATAGAACCATGTCTTCATTAACGATAAATGAGTTGATAAAAGCTTTAATCTGATAAAAATGACAAGTTTTCCATGCAGCTGATACAAAGTTTTATTCATTGCTGTCTGACTTTCCACAAGGAGATTGTCTCACAGTTCAGATCTAAGATTACACTTGGATGATGATTATGAAGATGTTGTTATCTCCTTATTTCATTATCTACTCCCTGTAAGAGGTGTTAGTTCTCTAATCAGCTTTTCTTGCTCTTTAGCAGAATTAGGCTTTGTACTGGTTTCCAGCTATTTTGACAGTGATAAAGGAAAACCCAATGAGCTAGAAAATGAACCTTCCTCTGATGCTGTAATTTCCAAACTGTTAGTTAAATCATATTCTCATTTATTGGAAAATGGATGTTTTGCAGTAGAACTTGCAGGGTTGTGTCTGTCCAGTAATCTGAGCCTCGTGAGGTGTGGGCAGAAAACCTAAGTGGGAAAAACAGGCGTGGAGGTGAGGCTGTTACTTTTTGTGCCAGACCTTAGCTCGGGACTGTGCAGTACCCACGGGACAGCAGTGATGGCTGAGAAGATCTTGTCTTACGGTGATCATTGATGCCAGTCAGCTACAGGTAAAGGGAAATGAGTTTTTTGCTCAGAGAGCTTGTTTGTCACCATCACCTCTGGGGCTGTTAGAACTGTGTGAGCTGTGGCTCTGCAGAGCATTCCCAGCAGGAGCCTGTGACCCCTGGGAGCGAGGGAAGAGCCAAGCAAACTGACAGGGCTTGGGATTAAATGCAAAACCTGGCTTGACACTGAGGAGTTGTCATGGGGATTGATTTTTTTTTTTTTTTGGAGGTTGAATAAACCTACAGGTCTTCTTATAACATTTGGCATATGTCAACTGAATTACATAACATCTTCATTTGTGTGCTGTAATGTTCTTCTAACCTATATAACATGCTTGAATTTCTAAAGGCATGTAGCATTTAAGCACATCTGGTTTTAAAAGGAAGTTTATTTTGGAGACAAAATAATGAAGAACGTATTGGTGATTGTGTAAGGTTTCTTACAGAGCAGCTGTGGTGTTGAAGGTGCTTGTGTATAGCTCGTCTTATAATTAACAGAACAGTAGGAGTGTGAGTAATTTGCATTTAACACATTATCAAGTGCAATCTGATATATCAATAATTAAACTGTACAGCAGTGACAGTTTATTTTTTGTTGTTGAATTGCAGCTGCAGCACATAATTTCAATGTACATGCATTGGTAACTGTATAGAGGCTTCAGAGTGGTGATTTCAGCCATGAACGTGGTGAGCTGAGGGGGGAACCAGAGCTGGGGTAACGCCGTGGCCACCCCATTTCCCTTGCTCTGCCTGGCAATGGGTGACACTCCTTCCTCAGAGTGGGACTTGTGCCACCTCCTGCCATCCCATCCTGACAGTGCCATCAGAGCCACAGCGGAGCAGCCGAGAGATCCCCGGGTCTGGGGTCTTGTTTGACATTCCAGGGTGCTGGACATAGTCCATGGATACCCCGCCGTGTGCTGAGCCCTGTCGTGGGGCTGTGGGAAGGCTCTCTGTGTTAGCAACAGCTAAGAAATAATGATTTCTCAGGAAGTAAAACGTGTCAGCTCCACTTGGATCTTGTCTCCCATCCCACTGAAGCTCTGCAGGCATGTGGAATGGTGAGGAGTGGTTTTTTTGAGTGGCTTTTTTTTTTGTTTTCCTCCTCTGTCACACTGTCTCTCGTGTAAGTTTTTCCTGGCCTGTGCTAGGCAAACTCTGTCTCTTTTATTGCTGTCACAATGTTTGGGAATACAGCTGGGAATTCCTTTGGTGTGCTGATGTAAATGTCACAGTGGAAGAGCCAGCTGAAGAGGGAAAGAATTAGAAAATGCAATAAATGAAAGATGTGAAGCATTGTATGTGGAGCTGACTTCATTCTTGCTGTGCTTTCCAGCCCTGAGAGCCCTTGGGTCCGTCGTAGGGAAGTGCAGTTTATGCCAGTCTGAATGCTGCCCGTTGTTCCACACTGCCTGTAAAGCCCCTGATTTCAGGAGCTCTGGGATGCCTTGAACCAGCCCAGGGTTTCTGCAGGGGCACGGGGGGTTTCTGTAGCTGCTGGCAGCGTTGGTGCTCAGCACCTGCCGGGGGGCTCCTGGTCCGGCTCAGGGATGCCGGGCCCGAACCAAGAGCATTTGTGCTGCAGCTGGCCTGACCCTGCAGGGTGGCTGCTCCCTGGAGTTAGGGACAGTGGCAGGAGGAGGGGCACAGAGCCAGGGCAAAGGCGCACAGGGGAAAGGCTTGGGGGTTCTCCCCTCCCGCTCGCAGAAGCCCGGGCTGCAGATGCCGGGGGCTACTCTGGAGCGGGGTTGGAGCTGCCCTCCCGCATTCAGCCTGCGTCACTCGGCCGCTATCGGTAATAGCGGTAATCCCTGCCCGCCCCGCTGCCCGCGGGATTTCCCTGCGCGCCCCGCAGCGCTTCCCGGGGCCGCGGCAGCAGCGGCGCTCCGCAGCTGCAGCACGGGCAGACGCTGCCGGCTCCCCCGCAGCCCGCGCTCCTCGGGCGCCAGCGAAGTCACCCGCTCCCGCCTCTGCGTCTGTGCCGCGGATCACGCAGGTTTCCCCGCTCATCCTCAGGAGCAGTGCTCCGCTGTACTTCCGAGGATTGCTTTCCAAACGTGTTGGCTCTGACGGCATGAAGATCAAACGGAGCCTCTCCTGAAGGGAGGATTTCCATTCTGCTAGCCAATAATGCCTGAGTTACAAATTTAATGGCAGACCTTGAAGTATATAAAAATTTAAGTCCAGAAAAAGGTAAGGATGTTTGAGTTTGGAATTGCCATAGGACAAGCTCCTAATGTGTCTGGAAATGCTTACAGAAAAATCAGGTAACTTAACCCTTGGGACTGGTAAATTGCAGTGTTTATGTGGACATTGTTGGTGTAACAACTGTGTATTTATTCCTGAATGTTTAACAAGAAAACCTGGTGGGTTTGTATTGACTTGAAAGTCAAGTAATTTTCTCCATGAAAACATGTAGCTTGTATTTGAAATACTGCTCTTTTGATGAGGACAAACTGCACTTCTGTGTTAACCTAAATTACTACAAATGTATTTGCCTTGATTAAAAACATTCTTGACCTTTTCATCTGTTGGGAATTTTGCTGTGGCTTGCAGTGGAGAAGAGTTTGTTGGTTTTTTCTGGTAGCACTTATAAATAGTATAACACATTTGCAAGTGGTATGTAAAATTTGAATGAAAGCACTGGATAAAAGATGTCTTTCCAAGAATTGCCGGAGATGGTACAAAAAAGGAGGACATCTTGAATAACTTTCTTCAGTATCTTGTAGTTTATAGTGTCTAATTTTGTTCAATTTAAGTCAGTGCTGAATGGAAAGTGGCAATTAGCTCAAGCCTCTAAGTGGATAGAGAGTAAATGCTGTAGAGAGAAGGAGAAATCATGGTAGATTAAAGTTAATTTTTGTATTTTGCTCATCCTTAAGGATGTTGGATTATGTTCTTTTAAAGAAAACACTTAGAAAATACATTTAGCATAAGAGCTTTCTTGCCAGAATTGTGTAGCTCAGAAGAAATATTTGTGACGAGATTATCTGTAATTTAAAATCAAACTAATCTAAAATAAAGCCACTAAAAGTCACAGATTACACTTTGAAATACCATCTTGCCCGTTACAAGATGTTAGAAAATTTCAGGGCAGTGTTGGGGGTTGATACGCTTTTTTTTCTTTGTATCTGTCATCATTGATTTTAGTGGATATTTTTTATCTAGTGGAAGTCCCTGGGAATAGGCACAGCTATTGTATAAAAAACAGAGCCTATTTTAGGCAAAAGTCAGTTATTTGTGGATGTGCTGCGGGGAGGGCTGCCTGTGCTGGGGCTGCTGAGCTGCAGTGCCAAATGCTGCTGTTCCTCTCACAGGTGTTGGGTACCCAGAGCTCTCCATGGAGCTTCGGTGGCCGTGGCTAAAGGAGGGCAGGTGTTACTGCATCTGCCTTCCCAGGTAATGGATATGGCCCCACTGAATAATTCACAGCAGCCAGCTCTCCTGGAGGGGCTGGCAGCAGGCCTGCAAGGAAAGCATCGGGTTCAAGTTTGGACTCTCATGGCAGCGTATGTGTGGATAAGCACATTCCACACCAGGGAACCTGGCTGAGGCTGGAGTTCTGCTCGAGGTCATTCTGCAGTCCCTTCCTTACCCAGGTGTGATGGCAAGGCCAAATTCCAGCTGGTCATCCTCGGTTGTGGCGGTGCCACTCTGTGTGGGGAGGCCAGCGAGGACTGTAGAGCAGTGAGTGGCTGTCTCTGCTGTCCCGGGGTGTCCCTGGCACTGAGGTTTGGCTGCTCGGAGGTGGGGTCATGGCTGGGCTCCCCTCTGTACCAGGGACTATGGCAGTGCCCTGTTTAATGTCCTTATTAGTGCTGCTTTGGGACTGAAATACTGATATGTAAAGGAATTAACCTGGAACAGCAAACTGGTCTGAGTGGGTATGGAAGGCATCAATCTCCTGGGGAGAACTTGGTCATCCACAGGTTTATTCCAATAACAGCTTAAATGTGTCTGAGTGCTAAATGCACTCACAGTAAGTTAGCACATGCACATGGCAGCTTTGGCAGGTGGAAAGGCTCCAGGTGGCTTGGCATGTCCTGAGGAGGTTGCCCAGTGTTGCCCTGAGTGCTGCCTGACCCGAGTGTCACAGTGGGGCACCACCAAGTGTCCCTGCCGTGGCCCTGCTGAGGGTTCAGAGGGTGCTGGAGCTGGATGCTGATGGCTCCAGGGCAGTGTCTGATCAGTTCTGCAGAGGATGTGGCTGGCCAGGTAGTAACTAGGTTATGTGCTTGCTAACTACTTAGTGTTTGGTTCTGGTGCTTATGAATGAAATCCACTCTTGTTTCAATAAATCTACAGAACAGGGTCATGGTGCTAGGGGAAACGTCGTTGCCATTTGCTGGAGAACTGTTGTCTTTCCAAAACTCTGGGGCATAGATTAGAATTGTTGAGGTAACTCCTTCAGTGCTTTGCTGGAGACTGAGCTGCTCCAGTGCCACGCCGGGGTCAGCGCTGGCACTGTGGTGGCACTCAGCAGCCTGGGGACACCGGGGGCTGTGAGCAGAACGTGCTGACAGAAACCTCCCCAGCTCTGTCCAGCACTGAGCTTGCTGCAAGGGGTGTGTGTGCTGGTTTTCCCTCTTCCCTTCAGCAGCTGATGCCTCAGGGAGATGTGCTGCTCCGAGTCTCCTTGCATGACTGAAGTGGGAGCTGTGAGGAGCCCAGGCTGGCTTTTCCCTGGGAGTGCCAGCAAACCTGGCTGTAGGGCAGGGAGCTCCAGCCTGTGCTGTGGCAGGTTATCAATACAGCAGAGAACGGGTTCAGAGGTGTTCCCACGTTACCAGTAGAAACATCGATCAGCCTGGAACTCGGATGCACAAAACAGCATCATTTTCAGTAATAAAATCACTTCAATGTTTGAGACTGTCAATTCACTGTTTGCCCACAGATGACTCACTGTCGGTGACTTGCACAGAGGTAATTTAAAATAGAATAGATAAACACGTTTCTTTAGCAAAATTACTATTTCTGAGGAGGGTGAATAAATTAGTTCATATCATCTGTTGCACTGCAGTCTCCATTCATTACTTTTAAAGGTTAATTAACTTTACCTTCCATTTTATTCTGCTTTTTTCCCTCTTCCTAGTCTCTAGCCGAGCCCCAGATGTGGCTGTGTTTGGCAGCCTGGAGGGAAGCAGTGCTCCCTCCAGCCTGGCCCTGGGGACTGGATCCCTGTTCCAGCTGCTCCCGTGCCCTGTCCTTGCTCCCCTCCCCAGGCCGTGGTGCTGGACAGGGGCTGAGATGCTGTCACACGTGGCTGTCTGCTGATCAATCTGCAGACATCAGAACTGGCTGTTTGCACTGAGGCTGGGACAGTTCATCCCCTGCACATCTGTGTGGGCACAGGAGCAAGCTCTAGGAAGGGCCTTTTGGTGGTGGGGTTTTTTTCCTATTTTTTGTTAAATTGGTGAAGTTAAGTGGGAGGTGTGACATAAAAAGGTCGGTGTGGTGAATGAGAGGGTCTGCTCTAGCTCAGTATATTGTGGTGGGAATTGTATTTGTTGTATCATACAACACAGGCAGGCTGAGAACAAGATCTGGTTCACCGGTGTATGATCCTTATTTATGTACTTCCTGATTTTTTTAGAGGGCAGATATGGGATTCTGGCAGAGAAAGAGCTCATGGTTTACTGTTCTGCACCTCTGCATCCAGAGGCACGGCCCCTGGGATGCTCAGACAGCTCTCTGCCAGCTGGGAGGCCTCGAAGGAGGAGCCCCTTGGCATTGCAGAGGTGGCACTGCACTTGCTCAGCTGCAGTGAGGGAGGGATTGCCCTCCTGAGCAGTTTCCCCGGCCCGGGGAGCCCCAGGCTTTCCTCTGGGGACATGGACACAAGCCCTGGGGATGGTGCCTGGTGCTCCATGTCATGGTCACACGGGGGGAGGGTGCTGCTTGTCCTGAAAGCCACCCCCGATCTGGCACAGTGACCCCACACCTGTGTGCTCGCCCTCCCCTTGGCAGGGGCAGCAGAAACTCTCCTCCATTCTTTCCCACCTCCTGCTTTTTCCACTTGCTCTGTAGTGTCATAATCAACTGCTGTGCCCTCCCTGCTGAGGGATCCTCGAGGAAGAAAGAGGATTAGGATGTGCAAACTTGACTGTGTTTGCTTAATAAATCTGTGCTCCTTGTTCACCCCATTGATGTGACAATGTGCTTTGGCACTTGGCCATGGCTGTGCTTAAACGATTGTGCTTTTCAGTGTCGACAAAGGATTAATTCCGTAGTCCTAATGGAAAACTTACAGTCCTCAGCAACGCTGTGCTGCAGTGGCACCAGGGCTCTCACAATGGACAGCTCTGGTGGAGTTGTTTCTGAAGAAAGGATGAAACTTGGGCTAATTGCTTGAAGATAATAAGTGGAACTTAGCTGAGCTGGCAGAAGGAGGGGTCCTTGGGCAGGGGTGGAAAACATGAATTATTCATGGTGTCCAACAGGGCAGCACAGCCCCTGTAAAAGAGGCACTGGCCTGGCAGGACATTTCTGCACTGCACCGTGCTCTGGGAAGTCTCCAGGAGGGAACAAAGCTTGTCATTAAGGATCATTCAGGCTCTTTTCGGATTATACTCTAGTGCCAAGCTTTTGTTTGGATGCTTCTGGTTCCTTTCTGATCTCTAAGAACAAAAGGGGAGGGGGCCGCAGTCTGGGAAGGAACTTTGGGTTCTCCCATGGCAAGAATAACTAAGGGTTGTCAAGGGTCAGCTTGAGAAGGTGAAGAGCAGAGACCTTTCACTTGTAATGTGAAAATAAGATGAGTTGTTGGTCATTCTGGAGGCATTGAGCCCGCAGTGTCAGTAGGGGAGGCTGAAAGAGCAGGTACTGTGAAATACATGTTACTCAGACGTGACTTCTGGGAGCTGCTGCTCCCAAGTTTTTGCATTTGTTTTAGGTTTTTTTGAAAGAAAAGAAGACACTGCCAGAGAGTTCCCAGACTTACAGAGAGCTGAAACATGCTGATAGGTTTTGGTTGTGTTTGGTGTTGTTTCTCCATTCTGGGTAGTGAATGGTTTTGTTCTTAAGCTTCACTCCTTTTTTGTTTGCATATTATTTAGTGACTTTACAAGCACGAGCTGCTTCCCAGTTAGGGATTTCCTTTGATTAGACACCATTCACAGTTGCTTTGAGTAGTCTCAACCTGGGTTTGGTTACTTGTGTTTGATGCTCTGCATCTCCAGGGCTGAGATGAATTGCCCGTGTCCTTTTCAGCCTCTGGTGTCTCTGTTGGTGCTTTGTGGCTTCCTTGAGGGTTTCTTGAGAAGTGCAGAAGTGTGAGAGATTGATTGTCCATCTCATGTCCACGGACTTCCCAGAGATTACCATTAAATCCACTGTAAGAAGCTTAATGTGGAATTCCGTGAGGCTAGAAGAGCTGCTGTGAAGCAAATTAAACTCTGGCATAAAATATGAGCTGTGGCTATTTAAACCAAAACCCAATCCTGCCTGGGGCCGTGGAGTGCCCCAGCCCTGCATCTGCCCTCTCTGCCCCCGGGCTCTTGGGCTGTTATGTAACAGCCCAGCAATGAGCACCCTGATGGCATTAGTGCTGCTCTGGGGGATTTAGATCAAATGTGCTCTCTGGGGAGAAAGTGGTCTAAAGGCAGTGCTGGAAGGGCAGCCTTGGTGCTCAGGGTGAGTGGATGATGCAGGACAGGGGGATGAGGAGAGTGCAGACACTGAGACCATTGCGGGGCTCTGGCGTTTGCTTGGGGCTGGCTGGGATCAGGGTGTTTTCCCTGCTGGGACCGGGACACTTCAGTTGTGTGCTGGTCTCGACTGCAGGGCTGGGGGCGTTTTTGGGAAGGACCTTTCAGATCCTGAAGTCCAGCCACCAGCCCAGCATCACCACAGTGTTCACCATTAAACTGGGTCCTCAAGAGCCACATCCACTTGTTTTGCAAATGCTTCCAGGGACAGTGCCCCCACCACTGCCCTGGGCAGCCACTGCCCAGTGACCCCACCACAGCCCTTCACAAAACACGTAGGAAACCCCAAAATATTGAATGCAGGGGAGAAGAGCTGCTGCTGCAGTTAGAAAAGTAACTCCTGCATTTTATGGGTTCCTTTTATCTCTTCAAGCTTAATGCAGTTGATACCTATCATTTAGAAACCCAGTTTATATCCTCTTTCATAATTATACTTCTCAGTGTTTGGTAATGCTCTTTATACCTTATTTAATCTTTTTGTTTTGTCAGATGGCTGTAACAGTAAGTCCATAAAAGCAAGATGAGACCAGACCTTTTGTCATTTGGTTGCACTTTGAAATATTAATTTCTTAACATACAGGGAAATAAAAGAACTGTTTGTGGACAGCAACAAGAAATTTGTTAAAGTAAAATTATCTGTCTCACAAGAGTGGTGTAACCTCTTGCTGTAGACTCTTGGCAGTAGAGTTTTAATGCTAATGCAAAGGTAATAGTGTTTTCTTGAATAACTAAACCCCAAAATATAGTAGCAAAAAATAGCCAGGATATTTATTTAACCTTAGAGAACACGTTTTATGGGAGGGGGTGTCTGTTTCACTGCAGGGATGTGCCCTGTATAGCAAAATGCTCTTCTGTTTGCCGGAAAATGCTGCTTAATTCCCTTAATGTCTTAATTCCCTAACTAGTTTCCTTCTGGTACCGACTGCAGGGTCCTGCACGCCCTGAAGCCTTTGTGGCGAGGCGCAGGAGCAGGCAGAAGTGCACTCAGCACTGTGGCTGCTGGAGCTCAGTAGCATTCGAAGCGGAGGAATCCCCGATGCCGGGAACGGCGCTGGCGCCTGGCGACGCCGGGAGGCTTTGCGGGATCCTGGGGCGCTGCCGCGGAGCCAGTCCCTGCTTATTAAAGCCCGGTGGACGGGGATGGATTCGAGAAAGGGGATGGAGGTGGCCGGGGCTGGTTTGGGCCATCAGCGCTGCCGGAGCGGCACCGGGGTCGGGGGGCAGCGGGAGCGGCGTGGGCAGGTGGCCCCCTCAGCATCTGCCTGGCACCCCGGGTCTCGGGGACATCCCGGGGCTCCATGGCTCTCCTCCTGGCCTCAGAGCTCTGCCACGTGCTGGGCAGCGTGGCCACCCCGGAGAAGGTCGAGCTGGCACGGATGGGTTTGTGTCTGGTTTACCCTGGGGTACAGAAGCAGCTCGTCCCCTAAGGAGAGGTTTGTGTTAGGAGTGGTTCTCGTGGCTGAACAAAAGAAAAAGTGCTATTTGAATTCAGGTCTGTATTGCTTTAAAGGGTTATTTTGGGAGGAAGAAAAGTAGACTAGTCTTTCATTATTAAATCCCATTAAACTCCAGGATGTCTGTTGGGATGATTTTAGACTGTCAAGTTTGCATAACTCTGGAAACAGATGGGAGTGTAGTTTTCAGGGGTTTTAAATTTTAAATTAAAGCTTCAAATAGCATAGAATCATGGGATGGTTTGGGTTGGAAGGGACCTTAAAGACCACCAATTCCAATCCCCATGGGCAGGGACACCTTCCTTATACATTGCATAAGCATAATTTTTTATTTAAACTTCCAGATTAATTTTCTTTGATCTAGTAACATAAACTACATCGTGTTCTAGTTTAACTTAATTCATTTTCAGACTTTGAGTAAAAAATGCCCAGCTTGTGTTAGAAGTCCCAGTTAGAATGCCCAGTCCTTGTGTTAGAAGAATATCTTTTAATGGGAATCATGTCTTGCTTCCTCAAATTTTAATCTATGTCTGCATTGAGGAGCTGCTTCGTTTACTCTGTATTCCTGGTTTATCTACAGGGTTAGATGTTTTTCTGGAACCAGCTTTCCTATTCCTTAGTGAAATCCTTCCTGAACTGCTCTTCTGGAGCTTTATTGTGCCCTGCACTGCTCGATACCTTCCCTGATTCAGATGCTAATGTGTGGTGTCTGGCAAGGGACCTGCATTAGCATACTGAGAATAGATTTGAAAAAGACCTTTTTTATTTGCGTGCTTATATTTTATAAATAGCCTGAAGGGGAGGATGGGGTGTTTTGTAAACGGTTTGCAGAGCTGAGATCCAGTGGGCTCTGATTGCTGTGGCATTTCCATTACCCCAGTCTCTTCTTGAACGTGGAGCCTCTGTTATTAACACCTACACAGCAGGAATGATGCCATGAACTCTCTTACACGTTTACTATTCTTTAAATGTTTGAATTGTCATGGTATTTCCTTGGCATTGGGAAAGTGCAAGCAGCAAAGGTGGTGCTCCCTGGGGCACTGGACCTACTGCAGGTGGGGTTTGGGAAGTGGAGGCTGTTGAGATATTGGGCAGGAACTGGGCTTCTTCCACTTTGTGAAAGAAAGTGTTTTAAAATCTATTCCCTATAACTGAAGTCTGCCTGAAACATGAATGTGACTGCACCTATAACAATTCCAAATGTGATGCAGAAATGTTTAGGCAATTGAAATGGTGAAGAAAGAACTGGATTGCCTTTTATGGTTTTTATTTCCCCCCAGTTTTGTTGGCTGCAGTTACCTGACTGTGGCCCATCCTCTGCTTTTCTTATATTGAATAAATGTGGTCTTCTCCCTTCTGCCTTTTGCTGGCTGTCCTCAACGGCATCTTAGTGAAACTGGGCTGGGATTTTTTCTCTGACAATTGAGCTGGGGCTAATAGAGAGACTTACTTGAGAATTAGTTCTTTTTGTAAGACTTTCAGCAGTCACTGCTAGCCTTAGGTGCAAAGAAGCAGATTTTCTGTGTTGAGTAGCTTGTTGCTAAACCTCTTACTGAGCTAAAGCCCTGCTGGAAGTGATCTCTCTATTAGTGAAATCAAAAGGTGCTCGTGGTGTGTGTGCCAGGCTGATGGAGCAGGGCACATTTGTGTATCCAGACTCCCAGGGAGGACCTCATTTCTGTGCTGGGACAAGTCGTGTTTGTCTTGGTAGGAATCCAAGGCAAACCTGATCTAAACTCAGTTCCACAGGGAAAGGCTGGGTCTGCCAAGAAAAGGCATTCCTGCATGGATGTACATCAGGAGTATTAGAGGCTATTTTTGCTTCAGTTCATCTTTCTTCTCTCAGGTTCTGAGTTTTCCATCCCTCATGGTATAAATGTTTGTCTTCCTGGTACTTTGTGCATCTTCAGATAGATCCAAGTTAATGCTGCCCCAGCCAACATGTGGATATGGCCTAACATCTCCTTGTGGCTTGATTTATGTCACATTTGTGGTTTATCTTAAAGCCCTTCCAAACTCACTTTCATTTGGTGTGTGTGCTGATCCAGGGGGAGCCATTATTTATGGACATAATAAAGGACACATTTATTGCACTCACATGATGCTTTCAGAAGAGCTTGGTTCTGTTCAGCTCAACCTCAGTCCCCTCCTTCCTCCAAGAAAGAGAACTCAGGAAAAAGACTCCTTCTGATGGGGTTTATTCCATGTGGGGTTTGCCTTGCCAGCTCCCAGTGAGTGAGGGAGCCAGGGAGGTTATTCCAGTGCCACGGGCTGTTCATCCCTGGTTTGCCCAACGTTTAAATGCTGCTCCAGCTGCCTGTGAGTGTGTCAGAGCTGTTGGGAGCTGGGAGAATAAATAAATCCCAGCTCTGGCAGAGAGGAGTGGGAGCGTGGGTTAGTCTTTGCTGTGACAGAGGAGCACTGGAGAGAGAAGTGCTGGGGAGAGGAAGGGTGATAAGAAATAAAGACAGACGCAGAGAGTTTATTTGGGAGCCAGCCAGAGTGTAAACAAATCACCCAGGGAGATGAATTTGGAGTGATACCAAGTGAGGAGAGGCTGTGAATGGATAAAACCAGAAGGTAATTTAAGAGCATGGATATATACTGAGATCAAGAGGAAGTGTTATCTTGATCCTTGTGTTTGGAAGGCTGCAGGAGGGAGGATGTGAGATGAAATGGAAGAAATTGGTTTATTTTAGTCAAAACACAGAGGAGGAAAAAAGCCTCATCATCCGGATGGGTGGGATGGGTGGATAAAAGGAAATCATCCCAGTGTGTGTTCAAAGGTTGGCGGCAGCATGGAGAGGGTGTGAATGTGTCTGTGTCCTTCTGTCCCTGTCACAGCATGAGGGACAAACTCCAGGGCTACTGAGCCCAAAGGACTGTGGGCTTTGAATGAGGATCTCACCAGTCCAAGTACATGGAGTGCTGGGGTTTCAAATTACAGCACTGTGAGGAGTAACAGAAAAAAAATGTAAATAAGGGGAGCATGAAACAACTATAAAATGTTTTCCTTCAACATAGGTGAAAGTTTTCTTTGCCTCCTTTGTCGTGAGGGTGTTCAGACAGATGAGCTGTTCCATTTTCCTGTGTGGAGAAGGTGGCAGTGAAGAAGGAATAGTCTCCCAGCACCAGCACTGCCACTTTCTGTCACTGGAGGCTAGGTCAGAACTGCTGTGTGCCTGGCAGATGCTGGGGAGCTCGTTAGTCATGTCATTAGTGGATGAGGTGGCCGTTCAGTTGAATTTATTCTGCTCTGCCTCACAGTTGAAAGATGCATGAGTGTGATGCAGTCTGGGACGCAGATGGTGAAGCTGAAGAGTGGAACCAAGGGGCTGGTCCGTCTCTTCTACCTGGACGAGCACAGGACCTGCATCCGATGGAGGCCCTCCCGGAAGAGCGAAAAGGCAAAAAGTAAACTCCTCATATTTCTTCTCATTTCTGGGGCAGTTCAGTACTAGAATGTGAATTACAGAGCTACACAGGGGCTCGTGGGCTGATGGGAGACACTTGGTGTCTGTCTCCCCTGCTCCCTTTCTGTAGCCTCAGCCCCGTGGCGTTCTGGGGAGCGCTCGGAGCCTCTGGGGCAGGCGGCATGTGGCACAGCCATGGCAGGGAAACCTTCGGTCCAACAGGGCCTTGGCATGTGGGGATGTAACGTTAATCAAGTTTAATGCCTCTGAGCCTGGATAACTCAGAATTGTGAGAAGCAGGAAGAGGCTGGCTGGCTGTGCCAGCATGTCCTTTGGTTTCCCTTTCCCCCCAGTTGTCATCGACTCCATTTACAAAGTCAGCGAGGGCCGGCAGTCGGAGATCTTCCACCGCCACGCCGAGGGCAGCTTCGACCCCAGCTGCTGCTTCACTATTTACCATGGCAACCACCTGGAGACCCTGGACCTGATCACGTCCAACCCCGAGGAGGCTCGCACCTGGATCACGGGGCTCAAGTACCTCCTGGCCGGGATCAGCGACGAGGACTCGCTCGCCAAGCGCCAGAGAACGCACGACCAGTATCCTTTGAGGGCCAGACCTTCCTCCTGGTTCATATTCCTGCCTTGGTTTCCAGTCACTTCAGAACAGGGTGGCCTTTCTCCTCCTATTAAGTGACCAAAACCCTTCCACTGATTGCAGTGGAAACCTGAGCAATGGGTTTGACATGGACACTTACGTGTGTGATAAACTGTGGGCTGTGCCTTGGGGACTGGATCAAACTGCATGGGAGTCAGGGGATAGGCTTGCTTTTTGTTAATGAATTCCTTTTTGAAGGGGCAGACCAGTTATTTCTAGTTATCTCAATATCTCAGTAACTCCTGGCCATCTCTGTTGCTCTTGTGTAAGTCAGATGCCTGTGGCCTTCCCAGCCTCCATTGTTTGTCAGGAGCACAAATCATCAAAGCTCCTTAAATGTCTGTTGTAGCCCAGTAGCCAAAGTGAACCTCATGTCCTCTGAATATTTTCTTCATCTGCCTTTTTTTCACAAGTTTCTTTTCACAGCAGTGATGACTAAAATGTTATACACAAAGAACACTCTTCCCCAAAAACCAAACCCCAAGACCATCTTAGTTAAAATTGCAACCTGTCTGTTCTTCTGCCTCATGGAAATCTCCAGTGGTACTCCTGGAGAATATACGTATTTCAGGTATTTTTAATTTATATCTCCCGTGTTTGATTCTGATCTGCAGCAGGCACAGGTCCATTGGGGTTGTATTGCATGCTCTGTTGCTCCTGTCCTCAGCCTGCTGTATTTAACCATGACTTTTCTGAGCTGCTCCTGTCTGCTGTATCTTCTCTCCTGGTGAAACATCACTGCAAGTCCTGCTTGTTTTATCCAGTGTGGCAGCTGGGAGACTGCACAGAATGGCCCTGTCCCACTCCCAGCTACTGCAAGAACTTAGCAGGAGGTGCTGAGAGATATTTGTGCAAGGAGGGGGTGAAGGGTGCTGGTTGGGAAGGGAAGTTCAGGTAGAATGAAGGGACAGGTGGGAGAGGATCCCAGAGTAAGCCCAGCAATATTTGAGAACTTTAGAGCACGTTCTCAGAGGAGGAGCCAGCATCAGAAATGGGAGTGCAGAGGGGCTGGTGTTGTGAACTGAGCTGTGAATAATTGCCATAAACCAGCTCTGGTTTTAAGCATTTGACTGAGCCATAGGAAGGGCAGGGGCAAAGAGGACTCTTTCCTGAGCTGCCCTGCCTCCCCTGTCCATGAGGAGATCCCCTGTGTGCCTGTCCTTGACACGCTGGCAGCTGGGTGAAGCAGACCTTCGAGGAGGCTGACAAGAACGGGGACGGGCTGCTGACCATCGAGGAGATCCACCAGCTGATGCACAAGCTGAACGTGAGCCTGCCCCGCAGGAAGGTCCGGCAGATGTTCCAGGTCCGTGCTGGGGCGGGCGGGGGCCAGCTAAGGTCCATTTCTGGGCAGATGCAGAGCAGGATCTGCAGCCTGCAGCTGAAAACCCAGCACCTCGCAGGCTTTTCAGAGTCTTACCTTTCTGTAGACAGAGAGGCATCAGAACATTCTTTAAATGACACGAAGCACGCAGGAGAGTTACCAATGTCATTCTTTCTGCTGCATTGTTACTTTCAGCTCTGTGAACTGAACTGTTCAGTGCTGGCATTGATGGACAATGAAGTTATTCTGTTGCTACTGAAATATTTTTTATTTCCTGTATGGAAAATTATTTAATAGAAACTGGCTTTATGCAAGTAATTAGGTTTTCTTTAACAACTTCCTCATATTTAGCCATTCAGATCTGATTGATTTAGAATCAATTTTTTACTTCTGTTGTCTGAAAACAGCTCCCATTTTCCACCAGTCCTTGTGTTTACTGTAGGAAAGGAAAGATAAGCCAAGGACATAATGGAGAGCAAAAAAAGTCATCTTCACTTTTCTAAACCAGTACCAGCTCAAAGCTGGTTTGCTGTAAAACATAGGAAAGTTGAAGAATCTTCTATGGTCAAAAGTGCTTTGTTTGTGTGGCATAAAATCCCCATTAAGAGATACATGTTTGGAGTCTAGAGTTACTCCCAAAGACCTGGAAACTGGTGGGGTGGTGTTGCAGAGATTAATTTAGGTTGTACTTGTTCCCACAGATTATAAATATCATTTAAGGTATGTAATAGATATAAAATGATTAAAAATCCCCTTCAGCCATTTAGCTGAGAATTCTTTTCCTCTCAGCTGACTTGCTGTGATGGGAGTTTGCAGTTCTTCTTTGCATGGAGACCCACACAGTGCCTGCCAGCCGTTCTCCAGAATATATTCTTTGTTTTGAAAATCCAAAACAATCCTCTTAGGCAGATGTTCACAGGAAAAAGCTTGTATTAGTATGTGCTAAGTACTGTTTTCTTCTTTTCCTACCTCTGAGGAGAAACAGCAAATCAAGACTGGAGATGCTGGGTGTGTGTTTTGGTGTGGAGTGTCAGTGCTGCTGCAGACTTGTCCCCTCTGCAGAGTGCTGCTGGGGCTGAGAGTGCTGCAGGTGAAATAATGTGCATTTAAGACTCTGATACTGTCCTGAATGTTTTAAGATATCAGACTGTTGTTGGGGAAGCCTTGGGTGACATTGTTATGCCTCTTGCTGTGTTTTAATCCAGGATAACTGCAGGGCATACAGGAGGGCAAGAGATCAGAATAAAGCCCAGGGTGAGCCTCTTTCTGGGGGAAACAAATATGAAATTAAAGAAGGAAATTAGAGTTTCATAAGGAATCTGTGGCTTTAGTATAGTAACTGTTTTCACCAAAAACCCCAGAGGTGATGATATAATTTTGCAGTTGTTTTAGCCTGTTAGATTTTGTGTCTGAGCAGTCTTGCAGACTAGAATTTACTACATTTCTGTTGGTGTACACAAGTCCTGCTCTGTTTTATTCCCTGATTTCTCCTGTGCTGAGCATGTTCACCTGAGTGTCATTACCTCTTAGGAGGCAGACACAGATGAGAACCAAGGAACCCTGAACTTTGAAGAATTCTCAGTGTTTTACAAGATGATGTCCTTGCGTCGAGACCTCTACCTGCTGCTCCTAAGCTACAGTGACAAGAAGGATCATCTCACTGCTGAAGAGCTGGCCCAGTTTCTGAGGGTGGAACAGAAGGTATGGCAATATCTGCATCCATGTCTGTG
The DNA here is from genome assembly GCA_013398275.1 of Promerops cafer. Classification (NCBI taxonomy): domain Eukaryota; kingdom Metazoa; phylum Chordata; class Aves; order Passeriformes; family Nectariniidae; genus Promerops; species Promerops cafer. The sequence goes on from VZSE01015567.1 coordinate 59,379, forward strand.
GCCATGCCCTTACATTCAGGTGTAGGGAAAGGATTTTATGGAAAATAGGAACTTGGGACAGAGGGCAAAGCACAGATGTGACAGAATGGAGTTCTGAAGGTTTTATTGGTTTTTGAAATGCTTCTAGAAAGAGTTTGAGTTGCTTTGGATGATTTTGGAAGTGCCCAGGATAGCGGTGTGAGAGGATGCTCAGGGACCTGGAGCAGGAAGAGGAGCACGTGGCAGAGGTGGGGGAGCTGCCTTTGGTGGGGGTGCACAAGGACATTCTGGACCTGCTGATGCAGCAGAAACCTCGAGCTGACTGTCAGCTGTGGCATTCTGCATCCTCTCTGTGCTCTGCGTGCCCTCCTGAGAGCACTGAGCTGTCTGGGGAACTGCTCTGCTCAGCATTGCTCCAGCAGCAAACCATAAAAAGAGTGAATCCAGGAGCTCCTGCAGGCTGGGCCCCTTGCACTCCTGTGCCCCCTCCCAGTGCCAGCAACGCCCTCGGGCAGAGCAGCATTGCCCCAGAAGCTGCTCGTGCTCCCAGGCAGGATCAGCTCCCCAGTGCCCTCACCCAAACAGCATCTTGGCTTTGCTGTTGTCTGGATGCTTGGAAATCTGTGGACAGTCTGTTCTGCTCCATCTGCTACTCATTTGGCAAGATGTTAAATATTCTGCAGCCTGAGGACAGAACAAAAGCGGGCTGGGGTTTTTGTTAGCTTGCTAAACTGGCTTCTTGTTTAGGAGAACTCCCTGTTCAGGAGAGCACCCCATATTATTTTTAGTGTAGTACTTTAAAACATAACAACAAAATGAGTGGCCAAAGTCATCACCTCTCAAGCTACAATTAAAAAAGCACAAATGAGTGGACTTTTCCCCAGGAGATGCAGCTTTGGACTAGATCAGACATTTCCATTCCTAGAGCACATGAGAACCCCACACTGGGCCAGCAAGGAGCCATGGGGGATAATGGAAAAGTTAATTTGAGCCAGCTTGTACCAGAACAGGGCCTGCTCTGAGCAGTGTTTGCAATCAAACACCAACATGAGCAAGGATAATCAGTTATTTTTTCTACTGAATTGTTCTTTTTTTTATTATCCTGTGTAATTCCTGCAGCATCTCAGGATGGTTGGCTTGGCTGGGACAGTACAAACAGTGAACAGGACAATGGTACAAGTAAGGTGCCAGAGGTTTGAGTGCCAGAATTGTCTTCCTGTGATGTTGGTAGTGGAGAAATGAAATTGAGAAATGAAATCGACCCAGTCCTCATTCTCCCTTTGGTTCTCTACAACTCAAGGCAGTGAGGAAAGATGAGATGAGTGATGGGAGCTACTTCTTTCCTTTAGTTCTGAAGGAAATATAAGTGTCTACTTGTAAGTGCCCCACAAATCAGTTAGAACCTCAGCTGTGGGCTAGCTGAAGCTGCTGACAAAATTCCTATTTGTTTCAGAAAAGCTGCTGTTTTTCATTTCAGAATTTAATTATTTCTCTCCTAGCCCGTGTGTTACAGTGAACTCCCTTGGAAGTAATGAAATCATAGGAGTGGAAAACGCATGGAAATGAAATCCAAGCCTGCCAAATCTTTTTGCATGTCTGAGAAGATTATATTAAAGAATATAATATCATAGATCTCATTTTAGCAGTATTGGCCAGTACAGCTATTAATGCTGCTAAACAGCTAATTTTAATCTTGAGACCAAAATGGCTTATGTTTTAATTGATGGCTACCTCTCACTCCTAATTGTCTCCTCCAAGTTAAGTAGATTTTCACATGCTGGTGACATTAAAAGTATCTCCACTGTTGTTTTTGTGCAGATGAATAATGTGACACCAGAATATTGTCTGGACATCATACAGAAGTTTGAAGTGTCAGAAGAAAACAAGAAGCAAAATGTTCTTGGGATTGAAGGTAAAAGTTTTGATTTCAGAGTGAGTTTTGTCTTGCTGTACTCAGTGGAGTGGAAGGGCTCTGATGGTGCTTTGGTGAGGTTTTTGCTGTGCCCTGGATCAGCAGTCGGGAGCGTGGGAGCGTTTTGTGAGCCAGGGGGGAGGTGTGAGTAGGTGTGGTGAGGCAGCAGCTCTCCAGCCATCCCTCACAGCCAGCCCCAGGAGCGGGGATGGATGCCTGGGGCTGTGGGGGCTTATTGCTCACTCTTACAAACACAAACTGTCCTGTAGCATGCAGTTCATCTGTAGCCTGCTCCCAGTGAGCTAATGAAAGCCAAGTGTTCATTCTGCCTTGGCTCTGGGGATCTGGGATCCTGCACAATCCATTCATTTATGCTTCTGTGAAATAAAGTACGGATAGTTGCATTTTCATTGGGTTTTAATACCTGCTTCCCACTGTTTGTGAAAGCAGTTGTAAATTGTATGTTTATTCAGAATCCAACTTAGTATCAAATCAGCCTCAGAGCTGAGATGAAATAGATTAAAAGCCATGGTGTGTTCCTTTGCCCAGAAGGAAGCTTCCGTGGAGCAGCATAATGTACATGGTGATTTGGGGAGGGGGGAAGTGGGAGTTTTCCTCCACGTGGTATTTAAATCCTGGGGATGGCCTCCCTTCAACAAGCTTCTGATGTGACCCAGGGCACTGCACTCGAACTGAAATAAAGAAAGTAAAACAAACAAGCTGTGACACTTAAACAGTATTTCTGCAAGCATTTCTGCTCCTCTTAACCCGCTGCTGCAGCTGCTTTTATCTCTGAGCTGCTTTCAGGGCTGGTATTGTTTGCACTGTCCTTTGCAAATATTTTACATGTTTCATTCTTAAAGGAGGTATTTTTAAAACTTTCTCTGTTCAGGGCCGCTCTCATTCAGAGGGTTATAAATCAAGTACCATCTTCTTGAATAAACCTGCAGGAAAAAGAAAATTGTGAAGTGCAGATGGCTGGGTCAGTGACTCGGCTGCTGATCCACGGCTCTGCTTTGGATGGCCGCTGCCCTGTGCGCCCCCGTCCATTCACAGCCCAGGAGGGCCACTCTGTAACTCTGCTGAAAACAGGCGTTTCCTTCTGAGCCCGCGTGGCCCCGCTCCGCCCCGGGGTCCCTACCCACTGTCAGATCCTCAGCTCTGGGAGGAGCTCCGGGAGCTCTCCCTGCCGTGCCCCGGCTGACGTGTCCCTCTGCCCGCAGGCTTCACCAGCTTCATGCGCAGCCCGGCGTGCGAGGTGTCCAACCCGCAGCACCGCGAGGTGCACCAGGACATGGAGCAGCCGCTGTGCCACTACTTCATCGCCTCGTCCCACAACACCTACCTGAGCGGGGACCAGCTGCTCTCGCAGTCGCGGGCCGACATGTACGCGCGCGTGCTGCAGGCCGGCTGCCGCTGCGTCGAAGGTGGGCTGCGCCGGGGCTGCGCCGGGGCTGTGCCAGGGCTGTGCCACCGCTGCGCCGGGGCTGCGCCACGGCTGCACTGGGGCTGTGCCAGGGCTGTGCCACCGCTGCACTGAGGCTGTGCCACTGCTGCACTGGGGCTGTGCCGGGGCTGTGCCACTGCTGCGCCATGGCTGCACTGGGGCTGCCAGGGCTGTGCCACCACTGCACTGGGGCTGTGCCAGGGCTGTGCCACTGCTGCGCCGGGTCTGCGCCGGGGCTGCCAGTGCTGCACTGGGGCTGCACTGGGGCTGCCAACACTGCACTAGGGCTGCTAGCACTGCACTGAGCTGCTGGGGCTGCACTGAGGCTCTGCTGGGGCTGCACTGGGGCTGTGCCAGCGCTGCACTGGGGCTGTGCCAGCGCTGCACTGGGGCTGCACTGGGGCTGTGCCAGCGCTGCGCTGGGGCTGCACTGGAGCCGCCAATGCTGCACTGGAGCCGCCAATGCTGCACTGGAGCCGCCAATGCTGCACTGGGGCTGCCAGCACTGCACTGGAGCCGCACTGGTGCCGCGCCAGCCGCAGGGTCAGGGCCGCGCTCCCAGCAGCGATGCTGGGCTGGCTCAGGCACTGCAGGACTTTGTGACCACTCCAAACCGGGTCTGTCTGTTGGGAACGATCAGCTCGGGCGAGCGTCACCGGCACCAGAGAATCACAGAGTGGCCGGGTTGCAAGGGACTCTGAAGATCATCCAGTTCCAACCCCCTGCCATGGGGGAACGTGGAGATCACACTGGATTCTTGTTTAAGCTCTGCATGATTTAAATAATAACAAAACATTAGTGTTTTTATATTAGTATTAGTATTTTTCTTTTCCAGAAATAAATAAAGTCTTTTGGCAAATTTAGACTCAATATTAATTTTTTATGACTAGCATTACAAAAGATCATCTGGAAAAAAAAATATTGTTAATCTCTATTTAAAAATTAATTAGAGAAAATGAACCTGAGAAAACTGGGTGATTGCCTTCTGCAGAACAGCTCCCAAGAACACTGAGCAGTGTTATTTCACTTGACCCCAAAGCTATTGCAGCTACTTCAGAGCCCAGGGAGTAGCTCTGCATCTTTCTCCTTGGGAAGTTTAACTGCCTGTAGAGACAGCAGCAGTGACAAGTTTGGTACAAATTCAGGGTACAGGCATTCATTAGGAAAATCATTCTTATGCTGGTCCATTCTGCATGTGCTGGATTTGATGCTACTCTTCATACAGTCAGTTACAAAGCTGCAAGTTAAATTGGGAGTGGGAAAAGATAAATTCTTTTTAAACAGTTTGTCTTCAGAAGCAAAAACTGCTTTCCCAAGGTAGCTGTAAACATTATTTAGCCTATTACACCTTTGTAGTTTTAGATATGAGGGAAAAAACCTCAAATTAATACAAGGGAAAAAACAGTTCTGGGATGCAGAATTCTCATCTGACCTAGGAAAAGACTGTCTTGTTAGTCTGAGCTCAGCTGGCAGGTCGGAGGAGATGGAATGAGAGCTGGCAAGAGGTGGAGTGAACCTTGTTGGCCTCTGCGTAGCTGAGCAGGTGAGCTCTGCTGGCAGCAGGAGCACAGGAATGGATGAGACTGGGGGCATCTCCTAACGTGTGGCTTTTGTGGTCTTAACAGTGGATTGCTGGGATGGCCCAGATGGGGAGCCAGTGGTGCACCATGGCTACACCCTGACTTCCAAAATCCTCTTCCGGGACGTGGCAGAAACCATCAACAAATACGCCTTCATCAAAAACGAGTAAGTGAGGAGCCAGCTTTGAAGCTGCACCTGTTTTCTGTAGTTAATCCCACATTGAAAACAACCATCAAGCCCAGGAAGTGCAAATAGTCCTTTAAACACGTCAGGGTTGATGCTGTTCCCCTGTTTATTTCCCATGTTGTGTTTATTGTTCAGCTGCTCGAGCTCTTCCCATCAATTGAGGGAGAGAGTTCTGCCTAAGCTGAACCTTTTGTGCTCTTAAACTCAGTAAGGCTTTGGACAGTCTGACACTGCTGATTGTGTTTCAACAGAACTTCCCACTCACATCCACGGGGAAATTCTCCTGAAAAATCAATACTGTGATGTTCTCTACCTACTGAAAACACTTTATTTCAGCAGAAAAATTGAAAAGCTGTCATGTGTAGTGTGAGGAAATACTGAGGTGTGGGATAGTGTTCTGAATCTGTTTCATTTGCCATGGTGCTTTATAACAGTTTATTAGGAAAACTGTGGACTTTAACCATATATATATATATACACACACACAGAGTAGTCTCAAGTCATGAGTGGGTGGAAAGAATTTTGAGTAGTTTAAAGAGAATAAAAGGAAAATACTTCCTTTTCTTTATTTAAAAAAAAGCACCCAACAATGGATTTGTGGGAAAAAAACAACCAAGCCCAAAAGTTTGGTGTTATTGGTGAGAAATTCAAGGTGGTACTTTCAAAACTGAAGGAGGTGGTTTTCATTATTTGGTGTGGGGTTGCCAAGAGTTTAGAAAACAGCAGGGGAAATGTGCAGAAGAACTGGGCTGTTCCACTGCCAGGTGGGGTGGTAAGAGTGCAGGTGTTGTCTCTCCACACACAGCTGTGAGTGTCTGGGGCTTTGGTTCCAGGTTTCCAGTGATATTGTCCATTGAAAACCACTGCAGTATTCAACAGCAAAAGAAGATTGCCCAGTACCTGAAGGAGATATTTGGTGACAAACTGGACTTGTCATCTGTGAGCGCTGGAGATCCCAGACAGCTTCCCAGCCCTCAGGATTTAAAAGGGAAAATCCTAGTGAAGGTAACTTGCTGCTGGGCATGTTCAGAATGCAACAAAAGTCAGCTTGTGATATTTATTGTAGATTTCCTTTGGAGGACCAGATCATATCCCTTTAGCATTAAACATTATCTGGCAGTCCTTCCTTGGACAAAGTACTTTGGAGTGACAGAAAAGTGAAGATTTCCTGCCTTTCCCCTCAGCCAGCTCGGGGCTGTAGTCCATGGAGGGAGCTCTGTCCATGGTCCATCTGCAGTGTTCATGGGAGAAGAGCAGCTCAGGGGGAGCTGGAGGAGACCCAGAGCCCTGGAGCTGTGTGCAGGATTAATTGTGTGAGCCTCTCACTCCAAACAGATTTGCCATGAAAAGAGTTCCAAAGGCCAGGATGGATAGAACAGGGAAGAAGCTCAAGGCAGACCTTTGGGAGGATGATTAATAGAGTTCTGCCCTATTAGGTTGTCTAATTTACTTGGACACAGGGGGGCAATTACTTCTGTGTGAACTCTCAGGATACTCTGGCTTTCCCCCTGTCCTTGGTGTCAGTCTGGCTGTAGGGATTCAGTCTGATGTGAGTTTGAACGTGCTGCAGTGCACAGCACAGAGCTGACCCTAACTGAGGAGCCCTTTGAGTGCTCAGCCATGATTTTGCATTTCACTGCATCATTTTTCTGGGGGGGCTGCTGGTTAATGAACTGTGCAAACACGTGGGGCTGGTGTTTGAGGGATCCACAGGAAACGGGGTGGAACATCACTCCTGTGAGAAATCCCCTGGCACTGCACTAAAGGCAGGAGAGGCTGGGTGCTCTGGGCTCTTACCTGGATTTCTGAGCTGGCTTCTCAGCATGCCTGAGGTTGTCATGTCAGTGTGATCCTCCAGCTCTCACTGCTGGAGCCCTGTGGGTGCAGGCTGCTGTGGAGCTGAGCTGTTTTCAGAATGAGAAATTCTATCTGCACAAAGCCCTGTCTCCCTTCCCCTGCTCAACTTAAGCAGCTCTATTGGAAAAGATAAAATCAGATTTAGGAATCAGTACCTTGTTGAGAAGTAAGCCAGCTTCTCATCTTTTTGCTATTGTTTTTGCTCTTTTTATACATTTTCCTTTGAAAGGCAGTATTGATTCACTAGCCAAACAATTTCAAATAATGGCATAATTTTCATCCTGTAAGTGTATATAAAGAGTCATTCTAATAACTCAGGGATTTAAGCCAGTGTAAAGGTGCCAGCATGAAGTGAATTTGACCCACTCATTAGCAGCAGCATCATTAATTTCAAAATGCAGCCTAAAATCAATCCTCTGCATTTCTGCAGAAATCTGTGTATCATTCCTGTCTCCCACTGGTAAAGCAGGTAGGCTGAGAACATTTCTGTGCACAGAAGCAATACCACAGAAGTTTATTAGGTGATTTATTTAGGAGCAGATGGTAAAGAAAGAGGAGCAGACCGGGTGCACCAACACTGACCACATTTATTGGGGGTGTTTTTTCCTCATTTAGGGTAAGAAGTTGCCCTGCAGCCTTGGAGCAGATGCAGAGGAAGGAGAAGTTTCAGAAGAGGACAGTGCTGATGAAATTGAGGATGACTGCAAGTTAAAGCCCTGCTTTGTATGTGCACACAGTCAGTTCCCAGAGTGTGACAGCTCTGCATTTCTTACATGCACACTCCATGTCCTACTTGCAGTTGTTAGCAGAGTTTTTAATTCCTAAGTTTTTAATTCCTGTGTCAGGTTCATGCTGTTCTATAGGATTCATTTTTATTTTAAGTGCCTTATGTAAGAGACTGGTTTTAGTCTGTATAGTCTGGATGACTGTTAACAGGAATCACTTCCTTTTTGAACTGTTTGGAGCAGGAATCTAATGCTTAGAGTGTCTGTAAGTGCATTAGCTGGGAATTCATGCTCTTCTGAAAGAAAAGGTGGGGCTTGTGACAGCTGTGAGGCAGAGAGAGCCCATGGCCAGGTCCTGGGGGATCTGCAGGGGGACTGTGAGCTGAGCTGGGAGGACTGAGGGGAAAAGAAGGGAGAGGGCAGTGAAAGCCACAGGTGGAAAGGGCAGGATCAGGCAGGATTAGGCAAGGAGTCTTTTCTTGCTGAGGGAAGGAGATGGGAGTGCTGTGTGGCCCTCAGTGTGTAGTGGGGTGGGCACGAGCACCTCCCTGAACGGGGCTTCCTGGTGTCTTTCAGAGCAATGGTGCAACTCAGCACCAGGTGGAGTCTTTTATACGGACGAAACTGGAATCTCTGCTAAAAGAATCCCAAATCAGGGACAAAGAGGATCCTGACAGCTTCACCGTGAGAGCCCTGCTGAAGGCAACTCACCAGAGTTTCAGTGGGAACCTGAAGCAGGTACGTGGGCTCTCCCTTCACAGCCCCTCTGAGGACTGGGCAGTGCAATGTGTTGCAGACTGTTTCAGAGGAGAGAGCCAAGAACTCAGGACCTGGATGCAAGCTCCAGGGACATTAAATACTGAGTGAATTTTCTGTGGAGATGTGCCTGCTCTGGAACCAGTGTCACAGAGCTCTTTTCTGGGAGTTACTGTGTAATTGATGGACCAGAAAGGGAGCAGTTGGGATATTTTCCTATTTTTTTTTTACTGGTCATTTATTTTCCTTCATTACTGATCTGCCTTTGATTTTTCCCAAATAATTGCTATTAAAAGAAAGAAAAATCTGCTAAAGATTCTTCCTACATGTTACAGAGACTTCTAGCCTGAGCTCTGAGCAAGTCTCTCAACACAGGTTATTGATTTTGCTGGGCCCCCAGCAGCTCAGCACTGAACAGGGAATAGCTGGAGTTCACAGCACTGAAGCACTCACCCAGCTGAAATGCTGGGGGAATATTCTTCAGTTTTGTTTTGCTCTTCAGAAGATGAAGGGCTGTGTGTTCCTGACAGAAGCGAGATGCTGCCAGGAGTTATCCAGCTGATGTCTGGGGGCATGGCTGGGAATGTGGAACTCAGCCTGCAGGCTGCCTATGAAAAGTCCACATTTATCTGCTAGGAGATTCTTTTTCCTCTCCCCTTTCCCTTTGTGGCTGCTTTCAAGAACACTCAGATGTCTTGGTTTGTTGTTTTTTTGCCTGGTTTTGCTAGACTGCTTTTTCTACATGGTTTGTTGTTGTCTTGAGTGCTAATGTTAATATTTTTCTTTACAGCTAGAGGATTCTAAACTATCAAGTGTACAAAGAACTTAGAAAAGTCCTGTAATGAGATTTTGGATTTCAACTTGTTCACAGATCAGACTTTAACTCACTTTGTCTCTTTTGCAATAATTTTACTTTCCTAATAGGGAACCAGGGTGACATACAAGAACTTGTATGAGGTTGAAATGCTGCCTTTTGGAGACTGTAGCAGACTCTTTAAAGACATTTTGGAAGGTATTTAGTTACACTTTTTATTGCACTTTTTCTGCATAGAACCTGGACACAAAAGAAGGTGGAAAAAAGTCTCATGGTCGATCATTAATGGGCAACTTTGGTAAACACAAGGTGAGTGAAATAAATGAGAGCTGAGGTTGCTGTTCCAGGACTGGCAGCATTCCAGAGACCCTGGCAATGTTTTACTGCTCCAGACAAGCATGGTGGGCATGGGGGCAGCGAGGAGGGAGCCTGTGTGATTACACTTGGTGTCTTAATTCTGTTCAGAGGATTGAGAGCCTTTAAGATGAACAAGAACTTCTCATGTGGCTAAAAAATCATCTTTACTCATGCTGCGGAATTGCTGATTTTCTGATCAAACGTGCAGCAGCAGAAGAGCAGCACAGACAAATGTCTTGGCATATCTTGTTTTCCACAGAGCTGCCAGTGCCTGGTTCAGGGCCCAGTTTTGCTGTGTCCCACCCTGGGCAGGGCTGTGCTGGGACTGGCCCTGCTCTCAGGGGCTGCTGTGGCCGAGTGCTGGCTCTGGGCTCCTGCTCTGTGCTGATGTGTTCTGCCTCATCTCCTCCTGGTTTTCACGTCCTGGTCATGTTTGTGCAGCTGCAGGGTCAGACTGCCTGCTCTGCTGCTCCTCAGTGGTGTCTCCACTGGCCCAGGCAGGAGCTGAGAGCTCTCATTTCACAGCTGGGTGCAGAGCAGCCCCCACAAGGGCCAGTGCCCACGTTTCCCCCCATTCCCTGTCCTGACAAATGTACTCCTGCCATCTGCCTCCCCTATCCCACACTCCCACGGTGCCCTGAGCCCTGGATTTACAGGCTCACCCTGATCTGCTCCAGCTGCCAGCTTCCTTCCTGCTGGGGTCAGTGAGAGCTGCACTGGGTGACTGCAGAGGGCAGCTCTGCAGCCCAGTCCCTGTGCCACCAGCAGCCCCTCTGCCCCAGCCTGCCAGACTCTGCTCTTCCTGGCTGTGCTGTCCATGGTGAGGGCTGCACCGAGCTTTGGGACTGATCATCTGAGCAATTTTGGATGATTAAGAGGCATTTCAAAGAACTTAATCAGCTGCCAGTGCATCTGCTCTGAAGCCAGCTAGGAGCCATCAAAAATTCCCTAAGCAGACAGTACCAGGACTCATATTTACACTTCAGTTCCAAGCTTGCATCAGTTCAGAGTGCTCCTGTTTCCTTCAGCACCTTTAGCTCAGAGCACCTTGCCCCCTCAGGGTGTGTTAAAGCTCCAGGTACCTGTGGTCCCTGAGAGTGGGCACCCTGTGGCACCCTGTGCTTGCTGCTGGCCACACAAAAGCTGAGAATGAGATGTCACAGGCAAACCTCAGCCACTGGAATCTGCAGGTTATGCTGAGGGCTGGAAAGTCTGTCAATAATTTAATTACTTCAGCTAGTTATCCTAATGGATGTAGCAGGTTAGAAAGCCCATTCATTTAATCTCTACTGAAAAAAAAAGGGTGTATATAGATTTATTTTTTTTATAGTGATTGTACTGTAGACTGAGGCAACAGAGACATCCTGTAACTGCTCCCTGATGCCTTTCCAGCTGAAGGGATGCCTGGGAAGACTGGCTGCTATTGATATTTTTGCACACACAGAATTATCCACCCAACAATATTGACACATGACATTTTCAGCCAGCTCTTGTACCAAATGAATAAACTCTTTAAAAACTACCAGGGGAGGGACACAGACACTGAACCTGGCACTTCCTGACAGTTAACTACATGGAACATGCTCAGTGCAGACCCTCAGACTCCAAAGTGAACCATGCAAATGATTTCCAATATAGTCAACTTCATGTCAGCACCAAACACAGCAAACTAAATTATGTCCAATAGGGTGTGTGACAAGAGGAGGAAAGAAACCTGTGCTCAGTATGCAAAAGGATAAGGGGCTCTCAGTTATATTAATTACCTCTTGATGAGAAGGGAATTAAATAACTCTCACTTGAAGCTGTGTTTAGCGTTACAAAAGATGTAATGTTCAAATTGGAAGCTGTTAAATCATAGGTGCTTATGAAAAAAGGGGATTTTGAAGTTTTAATTTTTTTTATCATAGCTATTTTCTTTATAGTGTAATAATTTAGAATCACTTGAATATCTGTATGTGGCTCAAAATGGAGCAGGAAGATGATGTTTGAACATTTTGCTCAGACTCTGTTCACACCTTTACTAATGAATATGTTTGATTTTCTAAAATGGGGGGAAGCACATGTGGGCAGAAGCAGTGCTCTGTATATTTAGACCCTGCTGTGTGTTGCTGTTTGTTAAATATGACACAATCCACTGGGACTTTGGCAGGAGCAGTGCCCTGGAGCCAGGGGAGCAGTGTTGTCCTCGTGCTGGGAGGGAGCAGGGCAGGTGCAGAGCACAGAGTGGCCTGTGCTGGACAGACCCTTGGCAGAAAAAAGGCCCTGGGACCTGGCCAGCACACAGAAAAAAGGCCCTGGGACCTGGCTGGGCTGGCAGCACTCAGAAATAAGGCCCTGGGACCTGGCCAGCACACAGAAATAAGGCCCTGGGACCTGGCTGGGCTGGCAGCACTCAGAAATAAGGCCCTGGGACCTGGCCAGCACACAGAAATAAGGCCCTGGGACCTGGCTGGGCTGGCAGCACTCAGAGCTGCTCGTGGCCACAGCTGGAATCCCTGCTGTGGGGTGCAGTGTGCTCTGTGCTGCCTTTCCTTCTCCACAGCAGAGAAACTCTGCTGTCCCAGCCCCAAGGACCACTTTTGTCCCTGGAGCTGCAAACGCCAGCTCAGCCTCCTGCCCAACACCAGCCACAGTAACGGGGACCCCGAGTGACCGGCCCTGCTCTTTCCCCACAGAAAGCTGCAAAGGCAGCAGCCAAAGCCCACGGTGCCTCGGACGACGAGGATGGCCAGCAGCAGCCTCCTGGCAAGGAGCCGGGGCAGCCCCACAGGTGAGCTGGGGAGCCCTCAGGTAACGCCAGGGCTGTTCAGTGCCATCAGCAGGCGAGGCTGTGCCCGGAGCAGGTCCCGTGTGTCGTGTGTGTCACAGGTGATGGGTCTGTCACATGTCACAGCTGTCGGGGTGGGTTTGCTGTGAGCCCGGTGTCTTGGCCGTGTCACCTGTCACAGGCTGCGAGCAGCAATGACCCTGAAACTGCAGAGGAGTGTGACAGTGCCACTGCTCATGGAAAGATGCCAGGCCCTATTTCACCTGCTGCAAACTGTGCAGGTTAAAGAAGGTGTGTCACAGCCCAGGCAACTGTATTGCCTCTGAGAACAGGAAGGAAAAGCAATCAAATAAGTGCCACTGAGAATGCATCGGCTGTCACTGCAATGCTCCTTAGTTTTGTCTGCAACAGCCATGGTGCAGCTATTTCACTATGTTTTAAATGAAAAGTTTTGTTTGTGTGGATGGGCTGTGGAGGTAGAGGGGAGCAGTCATGCCAGAACCCTCTCCAAGAAGGTTTGCCACATAGGGCTCCCTGCTCACAACTCTTCATTTCCTTGTTGTTGGAAAGAACAGGGGGGGGATTGGAATACTGCAAGTGCCCGTTTTTGTTTGCTTTAACCCAGCAGGCTTGCCCGCCGCAGGAAGACGGTGAAGCTGTGCCGGGCCCTGTCCGACCTGGTGGTGTACACCAACTCCGTGGCAGCCCAGGACATCGTGGACGATGGTACAGGGCTGGCACGTCCCTTGGCACTTGAGAGGAGGGGGCTGAGTGCTGCTGTTAGGATGGCACAGGGCTGGCACGTCCCTTGGCACTTGAGAGGAGGGGGCTGAGTGCTGCTGTTAGGGTGGCACAGGGCTGGCACGTCCCTTGGCACTCGAGAGAGGAGGGGGCTGAGTGCTGCTGTTAGGGTGGCCCGAGGGCAAAGCCAGAGCCCAGCAGGGCACTCCCTCCCTGGCAGTGACTCCTCTGTCCCTGCTGCCAGCAGAGGATTTTGCTGTAGGTTCCCCAGAGCCACCACGTCTGGGGGTCTGCAGGAGGAAAGGCCCCAGCAGCCTTGAGCTTGGGCTCTTCAGCTGGAGCTCTTGCTTGCCTTTCCTTTCAAGTCTGCAGACTTGAGGAGAGAACAGCAGACCCTCCTGGAAGGGGGAGCTGGTGCCCTTCAGTTACCCAGGGTGCATGATTTGTGTAGGACAAGACAGTCCATCCTGGAGCACTGGACTACATCTCGCCTTGCCCTTAATTAATACCCAGGTGATGAGGTCTGGGCTCAGGCTCCACGCCCTGGGATTGTTTGTCACCTGTCTGTTGGTTGTACCATGGCACACAGGCTCCACGGGGAACGTGCTGTCGTTCAGTGAGAACAGAGCCCACCAGGCAGTGCAGCAGAAGGCTGAGCAGTTCATGCTTTACAACCAGAGGCAGCTGACCAGGGTCTATCCCTCGGCCTATCGGATCGACTCCAGCAACTTCAACCCTGTTCCTTACTGGAACGTGGGCTGCCAGTTAGGTAGGAGCTGCATAAAGGACTCCCTTCCCTTTTGGTGTGTATGTGCCAAGTAATGTTATCTTTAGTAATGACACCCGACTTCTCTCTTTCAGTGGCCCTAAACTACCAGTCTGAGGGACGTGTGATGCAGTTAAATGAAGCAAAATTCAGGGTAAATGGCAACTGTGGTTACGTCCTCAAACCTCAGCAGATGTGCAAAGGTAAGGTTCCAGTGTAGTTATCACTGTAGCTGCCAGGCCTTTCACAAAGTGTCCTTCACAGCAGAGGCACAAGGAAGGAAAGTGCAAACAAATATAGAATCTTTCATATTTCCATGCACTCATAGCTCTTGGACTTGTACCAGTGTGCAATCTCTTACTGGGGTCATATATATAGGTGTATATTTTGAGGTCTTTGCCTTAATAACATGTTTAAAAGAAGAAAAAGGGGTCCTAGGATGACCAGCTGCAGGAAAGTAGAACAAGCTCTGCAGTGGCCCAGGAGCAAGTATGCAGGGCGTGGTCCAGCTCTGCCTTGGAATCACATAAACAAGGGCTTCTCCACTCAGAAAAGGTTGTAAGAAAGAGGAGAATTTTAAAATTACTGAGCAGCTGCTCCATACTCATAGTTTCTCATTTCTGACTGAATTTCTCTGTCTGTGTGTGTCTTGGGGGGTGATACTTATTATGTGTATCTTTTTCCTTACACTCTCCTTCTTGCCATCTTTCAGGCACATTCAACCCCTACTCTGCTGATCCACTTCCTGCCAGTCCTAAGAAGCAGCTTGTTCTGAAGATCATCAGTGGGCAGCAGCTCCCCAAGCCTCCTGACTCAATGCTGGGGGACAGAGGAGAGGTGAGAGGCTCTGGTCCCTGCAGATGCTTCCAGGGGAGCTCCTGCAGTGACATGGCAGTGTGTGACTCAAACCTTCTCCTTATTCAAATACACCAGTAAATTTCAGATACTGTCAAGCTTTTGGTCACTAAATACTGCTTCCCCCAGCCTGCATCCTACTCATGATGTTTAAGAACTGATTTGTTTTGTATTTTAAAGGGTGACTTTTACAAAAATTAGTCACAGCTGTCCATAGCTCTTGATGCAAACCATACATCAACATGGACTTCATGGAACCAATTCCCATGGTAGTGCTGCTTGAAAATTCATGTCAGTCAAAGGAGTTTGAATTCTCATATGAATTTAAATCAACTCTGTCCATTAATTTTTTAAGAACTCACCTTCATTTGTATGACTGGCTTACTTTTAAAATATTGTGTTTTTAAAAAACAGATAATAGATCCCTTTGTTGAGGTGGAGATTATTGGGTTACCTGTTGACTGCTGTAAAGATCAGACCAGGGTGGTGGACGACAATGGTAAGATAATCTAAGTGATTTCCTCTTCTTAGAGTAAAATATTAAATAATTGTAAATGAATCAGTGTCTGTTACTGCTTTCTAAATTGCAAAGCATCTTATCTGATGAAATCAAATGATTGTACTTTAACAAATTATTTCTGCTTCCCAGACAGGACTTCTGGTGTGGACACAAATAAGTGAGAGGTGAAGGGCAGGAGTTGTTCCCCACGTTATCTTTTAACCAAATTGTTCTTAAATCTCCTTTGTACAGAAGTTCCAAATCTATCTGTATCTATATCTGTATCTATCTCAGTGCTTGCCTGGGTATCCCTGCCAGCTCCCAGGCAGACCCATTTTGTTTTAAAGCAATCCTAGAGGCAGATCTGTCACATTTAATGACTGACACGATGGGATTGCCATTGCTGCTGCTGCTGCTTGTGTCCTGGGCCTCCTGGGACCTGAGGCAAGCACTCTCTATGGACTTGTATCCATAGAGATATGGACTATGGACTTCCCAAAGTGTGTCCTGTTGGTCCTGCAGGGTTCAATCCTGTGTGGGAGGAGACCCTCACCTTCACCATCCACATGCCCGAAATCGCCCTGGTGCGCTTCCTCGTGTGGGACCACGACCCCATCGGGAGAGACTTCGTGGGGCAGAGAACTGTGGCCTTCAGCAGCCTCGTGCCTGGTGAGTCCCCCTGTTCTCCTGGGCATGGAAATCCACCCTCAAACCCAAGGAGGACATTACCAGCACGAGGTGATAGCTTTTATAGAAGTTTATCTTTGTGACTTCATGTGAAGCCTGGACAACTCTTCTGTTCTCTTGGTGTGCTTTATGCACCATTCCTCAAAGGAGATTGGTTGTCTGTGCTTTTGGAAATTACTGCTGGTGTGTTTTTTGTAACTTGGATGCAATTTGTATTGGGGCTTNAAACCATTCCTCAAAGGAGGTTGTCTGTGCTTTTGGAAATTACTGCTGGTGTGTTTTTTGTAACTTGGATGCAATTTGTATTGGGGCTTAGAAAACCTGTGAGGACACCAGAGAAGTTAACTAAAGGCAACCACTAAAGGTGGTTTCCTGTGTATACATCACTTTTATAGACAGTCATTGCTAGCTGGGCATAAAATGCAAACTGCTGGTTCTTGGTGGTGGTTTGTGTGGAAATATTTCTTTTTCTGTTTCCCCAGGCTATCGCCACGTCTATTTAGAAGGACTGACAGAAGCTTCCATATTTGTTCATATAATCATTAATGAGACCTATGGAAAGGTAGGTACAGCTGGAAATTTACATCTTCCTTCTGATATAAATGGATTTAAATGTACCCCAGAACCTCCCAGGATTTGTGCTGGAGTGCCCAGGAGGTTCAGGGTGTGTGGGGGGGTTTCCTTGCAGGAGATCAGCAAGGAAACTTCACCATACCATGACTCCACTCTTGCTGTGCATGTACTTGCAGATGTTCTCACTGTTAGCACCTAACAATGATCTTGTCTAGGTACAGGAGGTAGATTTCTTCAGTGTGCTAAACTGATCTTATTTTGGAAGTAGATCTTGAGAATTGTAGCTGCACCAGAACATGATACTTGACAAGCTATTTTTAGCAGCTAATTTAATTAATTTAAATTAACCTAATATAATTTTAGGTTTTAGTGCATGGATTTTGCTTCTCTGCTAGTTTGCTAATTTTGGAATGTTTTTAAAGTGAAAGTGAAAGCACAGAGCTTTTTCTGTGTTTTCAACTGCCTTCCTTAGCTGTTTCCATCTGGAGATAAGCAGCACAAAGAAATTAAGGCCATGTTCAGCAGGATGCTGAAGTAAAATAGCACCTTTGCAGTGATTTAAGAAACGAAGATAAACACAAAAACCTGACCTTTGTGAGGTTTGAGGTTGCAGAGGACACTCACCCTCAGTCTTTGTGCCTTCTGAGAGGATGCAGAGAATGTCAGGACAAACAGGAACCCAAAGTTGTGCAGCACCCACAGAAAGCTCAGGGGAACAGAGAGAGAAGAGCAGAGAGAAGGGCCCAGGGCTGAGGTTTGCTCTTGTCCAGATCCTCTCCCAGCTCCACTTCCTTTCTCCTCCCTGATCCCATCAGATCACGGGTTGGGATCACATGTACTGCTATGTGCACATCTGGGCACATCTGTGAAATCACACCCCCTGGGGATGGTTTGCAGGGGCCTGGCTGGCTGCTGCCCTTGTAAGAACAAATATGCTCAAGAAAACCAGCAGAGTGTAACTCCAGAGGGGAAGCAAGAGGAGCAGGAGGGGACACCACTGGGATTTGGTCTCTGTCCCTGGCTCTGTTCACCTGGTGCTGCTCTCAATGAATGATGGGCTGCACTGCTGTTCCCATAGGCTGAGTCTGCATCCCTGAGTGAGGAGATCTGCTCAGTTCCTGGGAGATACATGTTAAACTAAGAAATGGTTTTAAATGGTTTGCTCTAGAGTGGCTCTGTTTACAGCTGATGTACTGTTAACCTTATTTGCTCGTGTGGCAGTCTTGAAAACATTAGCCAAATGGATTTGCATTTCTTTTTGCCTTTCAGTGGAGCCCTTTAATCCTCAATCCCAGTTACACAATAATGCACTTTCTAGGAGCCACAAAGGTAGAGCTCGTGAGCATGCACTTTGCATTTGCTGGGCACAGACTTTCCAGTGGTTCCCAACCGCATGATCTGCAACTGCCAAACTGGAACCATTCTCCATGCAGGCTCTGAAACATCTGGATATTGCTTTGATGAAACTCATGCATAGAAAACTCCATGTTAATGTGCAGCCTGTCACTGCCGAGCACTTCCTAGAGCCTTGTCAGCTCCCATTAGGAGACTGAGCAAAGCTCTCTGGTAACTGTGGCAGGCTGCCATCCTAATGAGGAGAAAGGCAGGCATGCATGAATCCATGGAGACCTGTGCTGGGAGCTCCTTGCTCAGCGTAGCTGTGAGTGGCTTGGTGTGAATTTTTGCTTTGCTGCGTTTTGAACTTTGTCGCCATCACTCATTAGCAGTGTGAGAGCAGCTCTTTGCCTTGTGAGGCAGCGTGAGCTGAGGCCAGGCTGTGCTGTTGCTGTCCCTGCAGAGCAAGCAGCTGATGGGGCTCCGAGGGCTGTTCTCCAAGGCGCCCAAGGCGGGCGCGGCCGAGGCCGGCGGGCCCCAGGTGCGGAAACGCTCCATCGGCGAGCGCATCCTGCGGCGCACGGCCAGCGCCCCGGCCAAGGGCAGGAAGAAGAGCAAGATGGGCTTCCTGGAGGCTGCTGAGATGAAGGACAGTGCCTCTGAGCCAACGGACCTGAAGGACAAGGAAGGGGTGGTCCGGCGGCCGAACCGCAGCTTGCAGGCACGCCCGGTGTCCATGCCCGTGGACAGATTCCTCATGGTAGAGCTGCCCTGCCCAGCACAGGACACTGCCCAGGAGGCCAAGGGAGAGGAAAACACATCTGGTAAGATGCTTCCAAAATTACTTCTGGTGAACGGTCAGGGCTCCCCTTGCTTCTTCCAACACTACCCGATTTCTAGCACGCATTAAAACCAGTATCTATTATGCCAAGTTTACTTCTATAGTCCCTGCTTCATTAAATCTCCAAAGGAGTGAGTCACTGAGCTCAGATTTGGCATAGAAAGACAAGAGGATTTGATGGAGAAAACATCTAATATGTGCTTTTCAAGGAATTTAAACCCTTCCCCTTGTGAATGCTGCTTGCTGGTAGAAGATCCAAATGAAATCCTTGTACTGTAACACTTTGCAGTAACCACATGTATAAACCAGTCTGGAGTCCATCTACTCGATGCTTTTGACTCAGCTTGAAGCATGCATCTTGTTTTCAAGTGTTGTGTGTTTTAACAGAGCTGTTTTGTTCTGTCTTTATTGCCACGCTTCTTTATAGTACAAATGTGACTAGGAACACAGCTGAAGGTAATGCCACGTGCAAGCTATGATGTGGTACCTCATTAACATTACTTACAACAAATATTACATCACCTGCTTGATGTAATAGACATTCCAAGGAAATTTCAATGAAGTGCCTGCAGTTGTATTTTTCCATTTATTCATGTCACTCAGATAATTTGTACTAAACCTGCACAACCCCATGATTAAGATCTGTCACAACTGTACCTAGTTTTGCGTTCTCCATTTGTCTGTCTAAGGACAAAAGAGCTGTTGATAGAGCAGAGTCTTGTATGCCACTAATATGTTTCTCATTTAATTTAGCCAACAGTGATAACAGTACAAATGAGAAGGAAACAAGCTTGAAAGAATTGGTTTTTCCACATTCAGAGCAAAAGTCAAATGCTTCAAATTTAGCATCTCAGTTCAAGGAGGAGAATGACCAGAGGGATTCTACAGCTGACTGTTTAGTACCACCTCCACAGGAGCAACCTGATCATTTGGTTTTTGCAAATGGTGTAGCTCAAGCAAATCACCTTGTGGACTACCAGGAGAATAATCTTTCTGATGGAACTGTCCCCCTAATGCAAGACTCTGACTCTGAACTTCCGACGGAAAAATTACACCACGAAAACTGTGCAGACAGTAAAAAGGAAGATGACACAAAAGGATCCAAGGAAGGGAAAATCAGTCTCATGGGGACTTCTCTTTCTCAGAAAGCAGAGGTGGAGAATCACAAATATGACAGGAAGAAAAGCACTGCAGCACCTCTTTCCCTTTCTTCTGGCGTGTGCTCTGAGGGCTCCGCGGTGGCCCTGCAGGACAGTGACATTTCTCACCTCATTGATGAAGTCTCTCTCTCGACTGAGAGCGAGCTGGACAGCGCCGTGTCCGCTCTCATCGGGCAGCTCGATGGCACAGATGACCAAACTCCCCTTCCCCCTGTCTCCAGCCCCCATGGCAGCAGCAGCCAGACCCCCAGGGTGGGGGCTGCAGTCCCACACGTGTTTGCTGCAGACCTGAGCAGCCCCTGTAGGCACAACTTCACTCCCACGACATCCAACAAATCCCCTTTATTCTCCACTCCAGACACAGCCATGTTCTCCAGCCTGGAGGATGCTGAGTATTCCACACACACAATTATCCATGAGGCATCTCCAGCTTCTGAATGTAAGAGCCACAGAGCATTAGTTTGCAAGAAAAGATTAAATAGTCTAGAAAGTAACTTGCCTGGCTCTTCTTGTTCTTCATCCCTCTCTTTGCTAAATGCAAATCCCAAAAGGAACTGTGCTACAAAATCTGGACCAAGCTGGGAAGCCCCCGAGTCTGCCAGTTCTTTTGGTTCCAACAGCCTCATCTTTGAGGAGGCCCTGGGGCCCCCTGTCCCCGGGGAGCACTCGGACAGCAGCAGCCTGCTGGAGCTGGATGGGGACTGCCAGGACCTCCTGGTAACCGCCTGTGAGTACAGGCGGGAGGACACGAGCCAGCTGGCTTCTCCTCTGAGCCTGAGGCAGAAGCAGGACCCTGGGCACGCTGGTGACAGGACCTCTGGGGGCAGCTCCACTGCTGCGCTCTGTGCTGCTGCCTGGCACTGCTCCGAGAACCTCAGGGCTGCAGGGAGCCAGCTCCCTTTCCCCGCCTGTGAGAAGGTTGGGGGTCTGTGGCAGCAGCCCAGGGCTGCAGGGTGTGCCCCGCAGCTCGGCTCCGCCTGCCCCGTGCTGCCGGGGCCGCTGGCGTTCCCCCCACGCCCGGCCATCCAGCAGAGCAGCCCCTGCAAGTCCAAGAGTCTGGGAGACCTGACCTCGGAGGACATTTCCTGCAACTTCGAGAGTAAGTACCAGTACATCAGCAGGAGCTTCATCTCCTCGGGCCTGAGGGACAGGAAGGTGGCCGCCATGCAGGGCGTGAGGCCGCACTCGACGGACGCGCTGACGGAGCAGCTGCGGAGGCTGCTGTCCCTGGAGCAGGAGGACGGCCGGGAGCCCCTGTGCCCCAGGCAGCCGGACGAGGACTGTCCCCGGGCCCTGGTGAGGAAGCTGTCGTCCCGCAGCCAGAGCCGGGTGCGGAACATCGCCAGCCGCGCCCGGGAGCGGCAGGAGGCGGCGGGCAAGCAGAGGCCGTGCGCCGGCAGCGCCGTGCCCGCCGTGGTGCTGCGGAGCAAGGCCGCGGCGCCGCCGCACGCCGTGAACCGCCACTCCACCGGCTCCTACATCGCCCGCTACCTGCACGGCTGCCCCGGCGAGCGCCGCGGGGTGCCGGAGGGCGCCTGCTCCGCCCTGCAGCACGGCTGCGGGGAGCTGCAGCTGCCGCCCGGCGCGCAGGACCAGCCCGAGATCTATTTCCTGCTGCGGCTCTAGACTGCCCGAGGTGCGGCCGCACCGCTGCACCGCTGCACTGCTGCACTGCTGCACTGCCGCACTGCCGCACTGCTGCACTGCCGCACTGCTGCACTGCAGGGACGCCGTTAGCGAGGAGCTGCTTGCAGCCTTTCGCTTATTTCGAAGTGCAGTTTCCTGCCCCTGAACCGGTGGTGATTTAACGTGGCCCTTCCCGCCAGAGCTGAGCGAAGGAGGAACCACCCTCCGTGCTTAGGGGCCAGAGCTGAGGGAGCCTGTGTGCATTTGTAGCATTGTGTGTCTGTAATGCCCTGCTCCAAAGCCTGACATTGCACTGAAGGCAATACTGGTGTCCTTGTGTCTTGTCCTCCTGCTTGGAAAAACACTTCTGGTGATCACTTTTGGCCTTTTGTGAGGATTCTCCAAAGCACTGTGGTGTCTGGAATGCTGGACTGGGCCTTGTGCTGCCCAACTGGCAGTGACCCTTCATTAGCATCACTTGTTCTGAATTGTTATTATAAATTCTACATGTTTTCATGTATGAACTGCGATTCTGCAGCAAATGGTTTGTAGAATTAGGGTTAGTCCAGATTTGTGAGTCCTGTGTAGATTTGTCTTCTGCCCTCCCTACAAAGTATGACAACAGTTGTCTTCCTTTTTGGTTACTGTGTTGATTTGGGACAGAGTGGAATGTGGGAGTAATTCTGCTTTTATGAGTGAAAACAATTTCTGCCTATTTTGTTACATGTTTTTGCTGTTGGTTGTGTGAGTGGCTTTGGTACAGCAGATCCATTTTCTGTATATTTGTAATTTTATTGCTAAATTGTCGACAGTCAGTGGAATATTTAAACTGACACGGTAGAGTGACTGTTTTGACTGTTCACCTTTTTCTATGAAGGCTGAAAGTGAATTGGGTGAAGGAATCTCAGACACATAAAGCTTCCCTGTAGGGAACGACATAACTTTATTTTGGTTGGAAGATACTTTTTGCCTTTGCTGTAAGTTTTTCTGATATGTCAAAGACGTACCTTTTACCTCTTTCTTTTGTAATGCAGAGTAATATTATTCTTGGAAATGTCATTAAAATAGATTTTTAAGCACTTGGTTACATGTTTTCTGAAAAAAACCTATCCAAATAGATTGGTGCTGAATCCAGCAGCAGTTAGTGACTGCACACGTCTGTCTTGGCAGGAGATGCAAGGAGGGAAGATCCTTCCTTTCATAGGGTGGTTCTTGGCTGGAGGTGGCAGCTGAGCTCTGGATCAGGAGCCACATTAGAGTTTGTCTGACTCTTCCACTCAGGGTCTAGCACAGGAGAGTGGCTGTGATATCACTTGGGAAAGAACAGTGGATTTTCCAAACAAAAAGCTTTTTACTTTGGAGGAACAGAACCAGACACTGGATTAATCCCTTAAGCTTTGGACCTGGATTTCTATCTCATAGCCAGGATGCAGTGGAGGAGTGTGACTGAGACCTAGTAAAAGTCCCTTGTAAGGAAGCAAATGAGAAGATCTCCATTGTGGGAGGTGAAAAAACTGGCTTTAATTGGAATTAATTTAGAAAAATTGTATGGTGCTTGCAGGAGGTCAGGATAGATTATTGCAGCAGTGTTTTATCAGATAATCTCTTATACTCTTAATTTTAGAAGTTACCCCAGATGGGGACAGTTCTTTGTGTGACAGTGACATTTGACTAATGGAGCAGGGCAGGGTTTCTGTAGTGCAGCTGAAGCCAAATACACATCAGCCTATATATATATATATATATAAACAATATTTCTTCAGTTTTAGTTTAAATGAACAAGCTTCATGTTCTTTCATGGAGTGGAAGCAATACCAACAAATGTACGTGCTGCCAGTCCAGCTGCTCCCATGGGGATGTTCCTGCCATGGAGTGTCCTGGGGTACCTGAACCACCCTGCTGATCCTCCCGTGCCCAGGTGATGTGGTGTTGCTGGTGAGTACTGGTGGTGCCAGCCCCGAGCTGGTGTGGGACACTCTGGCTCAGAAATGTTTGTGTCACTGTGAATTGGTGCTGCAGCAGCGATTTGGGGTCCCAGAAAATCCAGCCTGGGGGTGACATGCTCTGTGCAGCAACTCCAGAACTCCGTGGGAATGGGACACGTTGGGAAAACTGCAGGTGCCTCCTTCTCCAGCTTTGTGCCCTGGATCAGGAGCTGAAGGGACGCTGCGTTCAGAAATTTGGCACCTCCAGAACTCAGCCTTGAAACTCTGGGAACATCTGGTGTGTGGAGCCCGAGCAGCACTGTGCAGAGCCAGGGGTCTTAGACATGTGGGTGGGACAGACCAGCAGTCTGCAGTTCAGCCATCTAGAAGGCCATTCAATTGTAGTCCTCTCCCAAAATCAATTAAGCTGTCTGAACAACGCTGCAGCTTGTTGAAAGACTTCTCATCCAGTGAAGACTTTCTGGGTGCAGAATCTGCACCAACACAATAAGCAATCACTTCAGCCTAGTAAAGGCTAGTGGCTCACATCCTGGGTTAGCAGGCTTGAATTGCTTTGCTAATTCATGAAAGAAGGCGTAAATTAAGCTGTTCAAGGATCTGCAGAGAACAGATGGGTTTGGAATATTACTTTTGACAAATTCTATATTTTCTAATTCAAAGCCAGAAAGAGTCTCCAGTTACATTTATATGATTGTTTACTGGAATACCAATGGCCCCTGCTTTAAACAGTTGTACAGAATGTTCCAGGTGTTAGGGAGCCATTCCACATCCCTCACTCCTGGCACAGGAGTGCTGTTCTGATGCTCTGGTAGGAGGGCTTTCATCCTGAGTTTCCCATTCACATCTTAAACAAGATTAAGGTATGTAAGAATAAAACATTTCGTGAAAGAACAGCCAGATTTTCACCCAGGAGCATGTTGGGTCAGTTTTGTTCTTGGACTGATGCTCATTTGGATTTGTTTTGGTAAGATTTTAATGCTGTTCCTTTTTGCAACAGGGAAAATCATGTGCAGGACCCTCAGTCACACATTAGACAGTGGCACAGTGATTTCACTGATTACAAATCTGCTTAGACATGCAGGAGGAGAAACAAATTGAATTTCTACCAGAGATTATCTTCTAAACTCCTGTGCTGGTTGAGACAGAAAGAAATTAAAATGAACAGTGCCTGGCTGGCCTAGTTGAGGTGGAATTTTGAGTGTGTAGAAAGCCATGGAAGTGGAACTGTCTTCTTTTGCACATGACTTTAGTCTAGCTATGGACCAGGACAGGAGAGTTTGCAGTCTGGGTGCAGCTGAGTTACCTGGCCTTGCCTTGTCTCTGCTCCCAGTGCTGGCCTGGCAGATGGACATGGCTGTGTTTGTGTGTCAGGAGGGGAGGGAGGGCAGCTGCAGCTGGTGCTGTGCTTTGTTAGTCCTTGCTTTAGGAACAGTTGGGGATTTAACATGAAAACCCTCTGCAGCAGAGCCTTGTCCTTGCCCTGTCACTGCTGCAGTCCCAGCAGCGTTTGGAGGGCCCAGCTCCAGCCTGAGGAGCTCAGCAGCCTCTCTGCACTGGGGCCACGTGGATTTGCTGCTCTGGTTCTGTGTGTGTGCAGTGAAAACACAGGGGAGGGTTGCTGAAAAGGGAGTTTGGGGTTCTGAACAGCCTGGATTTCACTGGTTGCTTGGCTGGGCACTTGCAAATAAAGATAAATCCCATTCTTCCTGGTGGGTGCCTTTAAAAGAAATGTGAACTTCCATGTCAGGCTTTATAATGACACGGTAATAGTTCCTTTATATTCAAACCAGTGAGGTCTTCTCAAAACCCACTATTCTCTGATCTAATCCCAGCACTCAGGAGATGCAGCCGTGTACAAAGTGACACCAGGGGTGGGAGCTCTGGTGTCTGACAGCCCAAAACTTTGGGTGTGGGACAGCCCTGCAGCTGTGAGGGGGGGGGCTGTGGCCTCCTTCCCTGAGGAACCACCTCGCTGGGCCCTCTGCTCTGTGTGGTTGCTGGAGGAGCAGCAGATTCCTGGAGGAACTGGGGTTGAACATCGCTGGGTGGGCCCGGCAGCGTCCCCCTGGGAGCAGCGTGGGGGCACTGGGTGCTCCAAGGCTGGCTGGGGCAGGGGCTCCCCTGGAGCTCTGCTGCTCCTCGCCAGCCCCTGCTCCAAGGCCTTGCTTGGGTGGGTAATTCACGTGCAGCTGGGGGGAGTTCACCGGTGCAGTCAGCATTTATGTGATCCCATTTCAAGGAGTAACAGACTTAAGGAAGCACATTTTTGAGGGAAACAGATGTCTGGAAGAAGATGATTAATTTGTGCTGAGTTTTCAAGCACTCATTTAATTTACAAGCTCTTTAAAGTGGATTCTTTAATTTAGTGCTTCACATCTTAAACATTTATAGTCAAAATCTTATTTCAGTTAAAGATGTGTTTGTCTAAAGTGATACTTTTAAATTCAGTGGAGTTCTGCAAATGAACACTGCTTGGAGAACAGAATATGGAGAGTTGCAGAGTGCTGCAAGTCATGTTAATTTGACTTTCTTATTTCCAGGGCTGATAACATTTTTTCAGTAACATGAAAATGCAGCTGCATCCAAGAGGATCCTCTTGCAGTGCAGAGTTCAGCAGGATGAGGGAACACAACTGAGTGCTGAATTTGAGTGCTTTAGACAGTGTGAATCCAGTGTAACTGGTGCAGTGGGTGCAGTTTCCCCAGGTGTGTGCTGGGGTGGGGTCTGTTCCTTGTCTGCTTGTCCAGACTTGGTCCATCTAAAGCTGTTCCAAAGGCACCAGAGATGGAAGTTTGGTTTAAAGCATGTCTCAGCTTTCTTGTACTACTTCACATCTGATTTCCAAACAGAGGTGATGCTGAGTAAGCAAGATGGTAATTAATATTCTTGTATTTATTTTGTGTTGGGCTATGATGTTAAATATTTAGAATGTGCCTGGCCTTCTAAAGGGTGAGGGTGCATGTGCTGTTTGAATTAATTTAAGTCAGCAGTAGTGATACTGGCCTGAACCCCACTTTTCTGCTATGGCTTAACCCCCCTGGATGGATTTGCCTCTGGAGGAGCTGCTCAGGCTCTGGCTGCGTGCACAGGGTGTGGAAGGGGACTGTTGTTAATTGGGTGCTCGTTAGCTCTCTAAAGCTAATTGAGAGTTGGAGCTGCAGCGTGGAGCTGTGGGAACACTGGGGCCATGCAGCCCTGGTCACAGTGGGATCCTTCCCCACCCAAACTGAGAGAGAAAACTGCAGAGGATTTCATCTTCTGGCATTTCCTGAAGGAAGCGTGCTTTCATGAGAGAAACCAAGATCTACCAATCAATACAGTTTTTAATTGGGAAGATAAATCCTCAGCAGCTCCTCTGGTGTGTGTTCAGGCACAGAGCTGAGCCAGCCTTGCAGCAGGAGTGCTGCTGGGCTGCCAGCAGGACTGAGGGAAAAGGGCTGATGCACACATGTCCAGGAGTTGCCCCTTTGATTTCCTTGCAGAAAAGCCCTTCTTTGACTCAAAGGAGGTGCTTCTCTAGCCAGTAACTCAGGCTCATCCATCACCAGGCCAGCAGGCCCTGCTCTGCTGTAGTCTGTGCTGGGAATGGTGCAGAGCTGGAGGAAATGGTTCCTCTCTCTGGGATGGTTTTGGCAGCACCTCCTGCTGCACATAATGGAGATGCTGAAAGCAGGAGGAATTCACACAGCAAGGCTCTGTGCTGCTCTGGTGGGAAGCTTTAAACAAGGTGTAACTCCATGTGTTTTGTTTGAGGTATATAATGATCTAAATTAGACCGAAATCCGGAGCTGTTGGTCATACACATCCCATGTATTTTCATTTGTTACCAAGGGAAAGGATTGTGGGGAGTGATGGCAGTCCTGTGGTGCTGGTCCACCAAAGCCTTCCCAGGCTCAACAGTCCAGAGGCTGCAGTGGCTGAATGTATTTCTGTTCATTTTTTATCAAAATGGTTTTAGAGTTAGTCAAACCATTATTGATTGATTGGTGAGAACTGGATATCCAGTTTGGATTTCCCAGATGCTTTTCCCGAGGCATCTCCTCTGCAGGAGGGACAGGAACACAACCCCTTAGAGCTCAATTTTCACCCCCCAGCAGAATCCATGGCAGCCTGCTGCTTTTGCTGAGGAGATCATTCCACCTGCTCTTCTCTTGCCCAGCAACTTCCCTTCAACCTCTTAGATGGGACAGAATAAACAGTAATGGAATGTTGTTAGGGATAGATATTTGTCCCTTGAAGTTTCTCTAGCATTTGTTAGTTTTTCCATTCCATTTCCACTTCTTCCAAGGAAGTTACTCCAACTAGACCAGCAGTGATTTTTGTGACCACTGATCAGGTTAAGTTGTTGATGTTTAACAAAAATATGTTTAAATTGATACCTTCTTGGAGGCTTTCCTTCCATGGCTTTTCCCAGCCATGCTCTTGTGCCTCCTGTCCATATCACTTTCTGGTGATCCAAACTGTGGATAACATTTGATCTGTGCAGGCTGCAACAAATCCTGTTTGTGTGGGGCCAGAGAGACAGAATTTTCACCCCCTCCACACCAGAACAAACCCTGGCTGCTCTCAGACGGTCAATTATCTTAATTGAGTTCTCACTGTTTGTTAACAGATCTTTAATTCATCTTTCACTCTTACCTTCAGATTTCTCCCCATGTGTGAGACGAGGTGATTTCTATGCACGGGCTGTGCACTGAACAGATGGATCTGACAGCAATGCCATATTCTTCCACCAAAATTGACAGGATAATAAGTGGAGATCTTGTTAAACTTGGCTGTGTTACCATCAGTGCTTGTTTGCTAATATTTCACAGCAAGGCAGACTGGCTGACAGGGCTTTGCTGAATGCATTGGCACCAGCCTTTTCTTAAGCTTAAAGAAATAAAGAACAAGAAAGTAACAGAGATAGCTGGAGACCTTGCCAAGACCAATCCAGAGCATGATGGGGAAGCTCAGGGGCTGAGGGAGCCCAGGGCTGCCCATCTGACATGGATCTGATCCTCCTGCCAAAGGCTTTTCCATCAGGCAGTTCCTGAGCTGCCCAGAATTACACACACAGCTTTGTTTGGCAAAAGCTGGGAATCTCTGCAGATCATGCATCCCTTCAGCAACTGCAGCCTCTCTGCTGAATTCTGGGCACACCTGGGCACAGCTGGGCCTGGAGGGCTCAGAGGCAGCAGGAATGGACTGGCAGTGGCAGCAGCAGCAGGGAAGGATTTGACAGAAGCCCCTTGGGTTTAACTTGGCCCCCTGAGCCACACAAACACCTGCGTGGAGCTAGGCACAGGAACTAAATAGCTGCCAGACAGACACTCGTTAAAGTTTAATTAATCACTCAGACACTGAGGGTGGATCCAGCTCTGGGACTTGCACACCCGGGTTCTGTCACTGTCCCGTCTCTGCTGCCAGGGCTGGCAGGGACCCCGAGTGTCTGCAGAACAGATTTGTCACAGCTGTGGTGTCACCCTGCTGCCTTGTGCTCTTTGTGTGTTCTTGCCTGTCAGGGTCTGGGTAACACAGCTCCTCCAGACTGAAATGGATCCTTTGGTTTCCAGGGGCCAGGTTAAACCCCAGTGTATTTAATAAACCTATTTGGAGGTACTTAGTAGTGTCAGGTTTGTGACACTTAATGGAGTCATATATTCTCTGGGGTCAGAACTTGTCTGGAATTTTTCTCCTCCATTTCTCATGCATCGCTCCCCTCTTTTTTTTTTTTTTTTTTTTTTTTTTTTTTTTTTTTTTTTTTTTTTTTNTTTTTTTTGTTTTGTTTTGTTTTGTTTTGTTTGTCACTGGGCTGCCCTCGTGGCCTCTCCATGTGGCATCCCTGGCATATGTCACTTGTCACTGGTGAATGTCACTTCCCACTGGTGAATTTATTATGTTGTCAAGTCTCACTACACCTGTTGATCAGGGATAGTAGGAAAACAAAAATCATCTGCTAAAGCAGTCAGCATCTCTAGGAGCCAGAGATGAGTGAGCTCTCCGTGGTGGCACAGGTGAAGTCAGTCCCCTCCACCCTGGGGACACTCATCTCTCGCCCATCCTCACGCCAGGTGAGGGCAGGAGGGGCCAGAGAGGGGCTCAACACGTGGCAGTAGAGATGAGCTTTGAGTCAAACCAGGTGTGCAGGGTCAGTCCTTCCCTCCCTTGCCCGGCTCCATCACAGCTCCCACAGCTCCAGGACAGCCAGGAGAGCAGCCTGGGGAGAACTGGGCTCTCTGAGATGTTTGGGGGTTTGGTTTGGGCTTTGGAGCTTGGTTCTTTTGGGGTTTTTTAATGTGAATCAGAGACTTTGTTCTTTGCCTTTTATAAATGAAACAAATGCCATCTGTGTTGGAGGAGCTGCGGGCTGGCTTTGCTCTCCAGGTGTCTTTCCCTTCTGTGTGCTCAGCCTAAGGAGCAGCTCAGGCTCCAGGGCTGGGTCTGACACACAGCGAGATTGGAGCCTTCCCACTGCTGCCCCAGCTGATGGCACTGGGCTGAGGAGTGCCTGGGCTGTCCCCTGGGGCTGGGCCTGGGCTGCTGGGCGGATCTGGGGCTCAGCCCAAGGGCAGCAAGGGGAGGGTCCAGCAGGAGCAAGGGCAGTGTCCAGTGACCAGCAGCAGCAAGGGGAAGGTCCAAGGTCCAGCAGGAGCAAGGGCAGTGCCCAGGGTCCAGCAGCCGCAAGGGCAGCGTCCAGCAGCAGCAAGGGCAGTGTCCAGCAGGAGCAAGGGGAGGGTCCAGCAGCAGCAAGGGCAGTGCCCAGGGTCCAGCAGGAGCAAGGGCAGGGTCCATCAGGAGCAAGGGCAGGGTCCATCAGGAGCAAGGGCAGTGTCCAGGGTCCAGCAGGAGCAAGGGCAGGGTCCAGCAGCAGCAAGGGCAGTGCCCAGGGTCCAGCAGGAGCAAGGGCAGTGTCCAGCAGGAGCAAGGGCAGGGTCCATCAGGAGCAAGGGCAGTGTCCAGGGTCCAGCAGGAGCAAGGGCAGTGTCCAGCAGGAGCAAGGGCAGTGCCCAGGGTCCAGCAGCACCTCGTGCCCAGGGCTGCAGCAGCCCCAGGGGCAGGTGTGCAGGATGTGGGGCCACACTCCACTGGGCTGTCAGAGCGGGGCATCCTGAGCACGGTTATTTTTTCGTGCTGGATGGGAGCATTTAAGGTAACATTTGATCATTATTTTTCAACTCCTCTGTAACCATGGAGACCAGGAGCTTCCTAAAGCAAAGCAGGAGCTCTCGAGGTGCAGCTGGAACTTGCTCAGACATTTCTGCCTCTTTTGGCCCCTTGTCAAATCCTTTTGCTTTCGGGAAACTGGAACAAAGAATCAGAGCGGCATATGCAGAATATTACACTTCAAACTAAAGTTCAGTGGGATAAAGGTGAGTGGATCTGCATTTGAAAACAAAGGGTACCTTAAAAGCTCCTCTCCCACAGCCCCTGCTCTGAACATGGAGGGTAAATGCCAAGAAAATGAGCGGGTACAGCAGATCTCTTCCTTCTCTATAAAACAAAAGCAAGAGGACCTGTACCTGGAAATGACAGAAACTGAGAAGGGGGAAAATATGATGGAAAATATCTCATTAGTCATAATACTTGAATCTGTAAACTGTTGGATAGGGATTGAAAGGTCTCTATCATCTGACTTCCCATGATTAATTGTTCTCACTGTGGCAGGATTGCATTGTGCCAGGTCCAGCTTGAAGGCAAGAGCTCTGATGGATCAGTGCAGTGAAGCCTGACTTTGTTTAGCATTCCTGCATCTTGAGCTAATTATTTTGCTAAATGTACACATGGTCCTGCCTTAGTTTTGTTAGATGATCAACAACTTCGTTGTCATCCTTAGTTCAGTTCCTTACACTCAGAAGTCTTCAGAAAGCAGAATTTATTTCCTCAGCATTTGCTTTATTGAATTGCAGTGTGTTTAATCGTGGGATATGGCAGCAGAGAAAAATGTTTGGGGTTTTATTTCTGTAGTTCATAGTAGGAGCTCAGTTGCACTGCTGTCTGTGGCTGATGAGTCCCCTCAAGGGCTGGGTCTGTGGAGTCAGTGATTTCAGTGTCCAGGGCACATCCCTGAGGGAGCTGAGCTGCCCTGGCCCAGCTCCCAGCAGGAACTCTCACCTCCAGCAGTCCTGGCTTCCCTCCATGGAGGGCAGTAAACTGAAGAGGGAATATTCCCTGGATGTGGAGCAAATAGTTCTGTGAAACAGCAATAAAGCCATCCCTTAAGGAGAGCCCATGGATTCCTGCTCCTGTTCTTAGCTTAATTTGCAGTCCAGCAACTGCCTCACTCCTCAGACTGGGAATGCCCAGCACCCTTCCCTGTGCCAGCAGGAAAGGGGGGATTCTGCAGCCAAGTGTGTTTTAGTGAATCACAAAAGCCCAAGAATGTGCAAGTCTGGCTCCCGTGCACCAGGATTGTTCACAGCTCCTTGTGTGAGGCAGCAACCCGAACCCAGCAGGGAGGGAGAAGGGATCAAGCCCTGTGTGCAAAGATGTGATAGGGAAATGCATTTGTGGCAATGAAAATTCATTGATTTGTGGTGCAATGAGTTGTCACATGTCAGGAGACACGAATAATGGATATGGATGAATTTTAATAGGATTTTTCAAGTTATCTGGAAAGGATCCTGAGTCCCACTGCAGTTCTGTGAGATTTCAGCCCACACAATCATCATCTTGTTCAGAGAATTGTTATACATAAAGTTTGAGTAGCTATGGGGGAGTTGTTTTCTTTTCTCTGTATTATACAGAAGACTGAATTTAATGACAGGAGAGGAAATGTCAGAACTAAATAAATGACTAATTCCTTGCAGCAGTAGAGCTGGTGCCATAAAATATAATAAATGACAACTGTTTAGACAGGCTTGAGCCACCCTTACTCTTCCAAGCATTTTAGTGGCAGAGGGGGGTTATGAATGCCTTTCTGTGAAGCCAAGGAGCTGTGGCAGAACCTGGAATTACCTTGGGATGCTGCCCGGGGCATGGGCTGGGTGGGCAGCCTCAGGTGTGGGTTGTGCAGCCACACAGACAGAGGTGCTGCCACCTTCCTGTTCTCCCTGGGGAACTGTGCCTCACTTCAGGCTAAAAATTCCCTCCCTTGCCCTAAAATCCAGCGGTGAGCAGTGGGGTCATGTGTGTCATCGAGTCCGAGGAGCAAAGCCTTCCTCTGTTAGCCAGAGCAGAGTGAGTGGCCAGCAGTTGGTGCTCACCACGGCATCCTGCCCTCCTCCTGCAGACCCTCCAGGGGCTGCTCCTGCAGCTGCTCCGTGTCCCTGCCCCTGTCCCCTCCCAGCCCTGTCTCCCTTCCTTCCCAAAACCCTGTGTGCCCACCCCTGGGGTGCCATCCATAACACACTCCACACTCTGAGCCAGGAGTGACAGCATTCCAGGCTTTATATGCTTTCATTAATCTTTAGGATTAGATGATCAGCTTTGCAATGTGTTGAGGAAAAAAAAAGTCCTGTTTTTCTCCTTAAAAAATCAACGTGCAGGTGTGGCAGGGGAGCACTCTGAGGCTCAGGATATATCTATATCAACATGTGTAGAGGGATCATTCAGCAACAAGCTGTTTAAAAACCCATAAGACAAGTAGGGAAGGAGATTTAATAAGGAAGGAAATGATCTGTGTTCTGTTTTCCTGGAGCAGCTGCTGCTTATGAAATTGAGGCACACAGTGCAACATCACAGAGGTAAAAGGGTGGAGTAAGCAGAGCTCAGAGGCAGTGGGAGCTTATATTGAGACATGCTTATATTGGGATGTTGTGTTTGGTGGAAGACAGTCCCATAATTTAAGAGCTGAAATTAGTTCAAGATCTATATTGTTAGGACGATATTTTTCCCAAAAGAGCCAATACGCAGCTTAATTTCAGTACTAACATGACTTATTAGAGACTCCTGAATATTTGTTAAAATTGGCAGTGGAGGGTCAAAGAGGCTCTTTGTAGTTCTGGTGTCTCTTTCAATGAACTTGGAATCATCTGTTAGCAGCAAATTAGTGAACAGCTGTAATTATGCTAAAAATATAATGCTGAGAGGATTAAGGCAGGCCAGGCAGTGGCTGAGCAGTGGGGTGGCACAAGGCAGAGTGAATCTGCCCAAAGCAGCAGCCACGACCACGGCCCACAGGCAGCATTGACCCCGTGTGCCAGGCCAGGCCAGGCCTGGGGATTGATGGATTTCCTGGCTGTGGAGGGCAGCCCTGGAGCTGCAGGGGAACGAGCAGAGCAGTCTGACATTGCACATGCTTTGCTTCAAAGGACATGGCACTGGAAAGGCAGCGATGTCCCTCAGCTTGCTGCCAGGGGCCTCTTTGCTGCAGGGATGAGCTCGTTGTTAATGAGCCTGGGGAGCCACACAGCCTGGGTCACAGCCCAGTGTCTGGCCATTGGCCTGGGTCACAGCCCAGTGTCCCTCCCTTGGCCTGGGTCACAGCCCAGTGTCCCTCCCATGGCCTGGGTCACAGCCCAGTGTCCAGCCTGGGTCACAGCCCAGTGTCCCTCCCATGCCCTGGGTCACAGCCCAGTGTCCCTCCCATGGCCTGGGTCACAGCCCAGTGTCCAGTCTGGGTCACCAAACCTTCAGCCCAGCACCTGTAAGGTCTTTCCCACGTCGTTCTTTGCCTCCCTGCTCCTTCAGCTGGAGCTGCCTTTTCCCTGCAGGGTCTGAGCTGGAGCCCTTCCCGTGCTGGCCAGGGCAGCAGTGGCTGGGTGCAGGTGTCCCCTGCTGCTGTATCCATGCACTCCCACCCTGGCTGAGTCCCAGCATTTGTCACAACAAACTGCACGTACAGATGAGGAAAAGCAGCAAAAGAACCAAGGAAAAGTGTCCCCAGTATGAATTTATGAGCAAGGTCCATATAGGACCATTCTGACACAAGGGTTGTTTTCTGTTTGCCTTTTTAATTTGAAACATTCCGAACAGTTAGAGAGTTTTGATGTGTAACAAAACCCTGACCTGTTTTTGCCAAATTGCAATTGTACAGCCTTGGCTTAGCAATATATTGCCAGCTGGAACTGGGGCAAAGTAAATCCACATACATTATATAACTTGAATTGGTTTATACAAGGAGAAAGGGATATATCTTAAGCTTTTTAAATAAGGGATAAGTGCAGTAGTGGGAATTTGTTAATATTATCTCATGATAAATTTTAAAATGTATTTCCAGGTGCAGCATTTAAAGAGGAGGCTGTTTAAGTGATGGGATCATTGGCTTCCCTGTGTCTGGGAGCTGTCACTGTAGGGATGGATTGAGTGTGGTGCTGTGGGTGGATAATGTTGGGAGGAGCTTGGTGGATATACCTGGATGGGCAAGGAGAGCTTTCCTCACAGCCAGAAAAGCAAGGGAATCAATAATTTGTCAGAGGAAATAGAAATAGTTGTGGTTTAAGGCCCAGGCTCTCCTGTAATATTTGTTAAAGTCAGTGAAGAGCTCCAAAACTAGCTCCTTCTGTCAGTATTATTGACCAGCCTGGAGAGAACCCTCCAAAACTTTTAATTTTAGTAGGAGAAAATTAATTTATTGACTTTTTAAAATTTATTGACTACTTTGGAGAAGCTAGAGGATAATACTTTGAAATATCTCCGTTGTGCAGGTTTTTTTATGTCATCATTCCAGTGTCAGAGCCTAGGGCAGAGCACAGAGAGACCAAAGCTGTGATCTTAGTGACTCCTATGTACACCAATATATAATATATAACATATTATATATTATATATGCCTAACTTCATGCTTCTGGTGTCACTGGGGGGCAAGGTGCAGTGGGGCAGGGGTAAGCACTGCCCTGGGAAATGCAGTCCAGGGATCTTGCAGCAGTAACTGCTGTACAGATGGCAAATTAAAACTAAATCAACTAAAAATAGGCTCCATCAACAAACGTGGAACTCGCCACACTGTCAGTCATCAGTCCCCAGAAGAGCCCCAGGTGCCCTGGCACTGCAGGAAGGGACCAGCACTGCTCAGCTGCTGCTGCCCGAAGTGCAGCCCCGCCAGAGTCGGGAATTGTTTCCACATGAGGGCACGGGCTGCTTTGGGAGGAGCTGGTGACACAAACCCCCCTCTCTCTCTAGCTGGTAGGGGACAGCTGTCAGGCACAGGACAAAGGCCAAAGAATGGCATTTTAAGACTGTTTTACTCTATTTTCAGTAGGGTTTTTTATGCTGTCATTGCCCTGAGCGTTGGCACGTTGGAGGTTGTGACATGATTTGGCTGAATCTGGATGCTGAGGTTTGTGCTGCCCTTGGAGAACAGGGAAGGATTCCTTCCCAATATCCCATCTATCCCTGCCTCTGGCAGGAAGCCATTCCCCCATGTCCTGTCCCTCCAGCTCCTGAGGTTCTTTCCCAGGTTCCTGGTGCCCTTTCCCCAGTCCTGCTGCTGTGGAGTTGTTGGAAGGACAGGGGTGGCATCCTTGTGACAGCTCCTAACTCCTGGAGGGAGTCACAGGAGGGATGACCTAAAGGTTCCTTTAAGCTGTGTGAAGGACACTACTTTAAATGAAGTTCTCTGGGATCCAGTTTGACTCACCTGGGCTTGTTTTAGAAG
Source organism: Promerops cafer (assembly GCA_013398275.1). Taxonomy (NCBI): domain Eukaryota; kingdom Metazoa; phylum Chordata; class Aves; order Passeriformes; family Nectariniidae; genus Promerops; species Promerops cafer. Next base: position 95,305 of record VZSE01015567.1, read on the forward strand.
GACAGAGCCATGGCACCAAATCCTGCACTGACCTGCAAGCCTGTCCCCTGTCACTGTGGCATGAGGGCACCTGGCACTGGCAGAGTCACAGTCAGTCACTCAGGGAGCTGCACAAACAGAGACAAACAAGGACACGGGCAGTGCATCAGAGATCCTTAATTTAATAACTGTGCACCATTAAGAATTATATGTTAATGTATCAGTACAGAAGGCCATGACACTGAATATTAATTGTCTCCATTTGAATGTCGCTTAATACATCCAGAATCTAAGGTCAATGTAATTACCTTTGCTACTAATTTAATTAGCATTCATTTAGAAGAAAACATCCTTTGGCATTTGACAGCATTTAAACTTTATGTTGCTCGTTCAGAAATAACTCCCAAGGGGAAAAAGTCACTTAGGGAATGTCTGAAAAATCCCAAACTATTTGGAAATTAAACTGTTGCTTTACTTTCCTTCCCATGTGTCTGCTCATACAAAAATAAGCCTTGGGGTTTTAGAATCCTCAATTTGCATGAAGGAATGTATCAGATAATAATAACAGTAATATTCACTGAATAGATTTGTATCAGTTACCAGCAGCATCAGTTTCTTTGAAGAGAAAGACGTGATTTTTGTGCTTCTTTTGGGGTTTTTGTATATTCTAAACTATTGCTGCTGGTTGATGATGATGGTAACTGTTCATATAACACATGGAATATTTGGACTTCAGTATTTTTGGAGATTTTTGTAGCCTAGAAAACTCGATGGCAGTTCACAGCACCTGCTGAAGTAGCAAAGGTAAAAATCCATGAAAAATTCTGACATGCATTTAGAAAACATGAAGATCTAGCTGTCTGCTGATAAGATGATCCAGCAGAGATTATCACACCCCCAGGAGGGTGGGTTTCCTCCCTTTTTGCTTTAAATCCAAACTTCAAGATAACTTATCCAAATAATATTTTTAGAGATTATATCCCTATAAAAATCTTCAAAACTATCTTTTTTCCCCCAGCCTTCAGGCTTTTCTGCCTGTGCTTTTACTGGCAGCATGATCATAAAGCTCTTTAAGCCCTTACAAAAGATAACATGCTCTTGATGAGGTTTAAAGATAGCTTATTTCAGATTAATTTAAATGAACCCAGAATAAACTGACTCTGAGGAAAGCCTTTTACTGAACTAAGAATCTCTGCATTTTTGCAGCAATTAACTTAGGAGCGGAGTAATTAAAGTGGTACATTTCTGTGTGAGGGGAAGGGCCTGGGAAAGGGACCACTGGCCTTTTATATTTTGAAGGAGGATTTTATAAACCCATTATTCTTCAAAATATAACACCAATTTGGGGAAATTTCACTTGTGACCTCGTTTGTCATTTGAGGAGCATTGCAGGACACGCTGATTTTTGAGGACAGACAGGTGAGTTCAGGCACTGTTCTTTGCTCCCTAAGAACAAGGGCAGGGGCTGGAGAGGTGGGGTAACATAAATGTGGATCATGGAAATGTTTTCCGGGGCAGGGCTGTTGCAGGAGGAGCTCCCTTCGCAGTGCTGATCTTCTCCCACGTGGTGGTTATTTTAAATAATTCACTTTTGGCTGCGAGGCACNGGCTGGCGGCAGCGAGTGCCTCGGAGCCGGGCAGGGGCCAGGCCACGGCTCCTGGGCGCCACGGTGCCCGCGGTGATGGGGGCACGGCCTGCGCCGCGGCCAGGGTCCGGGCTACCCAGAGTGGGCCTGGGGCAGAGCGCACTCCTGGGCTGGGAGCAGGGACAGGCCGGCACCTGGTGACAGGCCGGCACTCAGGGACAGGCCGGCACTCGGGGACAGACCGGCACTCGGGGACAGNTTTGAGGACAGACAGGTGAGTTCAGGCACTGTTCTTTGCTCCCTAAGAACAAGGGCAGGGGCTGGAGAGGTGGGGTAACATAAATGTGGATCATGGAAATGTTTTCCGGGGCAGGGCTGTTGCAGGAGGAGCTCCCTTCGCAGTGCTGATCTTCTCCCACGTGGTGGTTATTTTAAATAATTCACTTTTGGCTGCGAGGCACTGAGGCGGCTGAGGGAAAAGGCAGAGCGGCCTCGCTGTTTTCTATCTGTAGGGTCCGTATCCTAAGAGGAGGGGTTTGCATCCAGAAATCCAAGACAAAATAACATTTATCCTATGTAAACATTACGTAACGTAATTAATCCTATAAATACCTCATGATTTCTCTTCTGTCTGTAATCGTTCAGAGGAGTTTCCGCAGGCGCTGGCCGGGCCCGCGGCCCTGCGGGCAGGCACGGCCCTCTGCTGGCAGCCGGCGCTGCCTGGGGCTGCAGGGGCTCCGGGGCGGCCTCCGCGGCCCGGCCTCCGCG
>VZSE01015567.1:98128-108279 GCA_013398275.1 Promerops cafer
CGGTGACACTGCTGCAGGTGGGTAACCAGACTGCTCTCCTGGGCTGGGAGCAGGGACAGGCTGGCACTCAGGGACAGGCTGGCACTCAGTGACACTCCCTGAAAACATTAAAGGGCTGGACAGGGCTGGGAGCATCCTGGTCTGTGGAAGGTGTCCCTGCCCATGGAAGGGGGTGGAACAAGATAGACTTTAGGGCCCCTCCCAACCCAAACCAAGAACTGGCTTCCAAAACCTAAACCCAGTCGATTCTGTGAGCTTAGTTTGGGGCAAAATATGGTGAAAAACCTAGAGGCATGAGAAGGGCAGGGAGAATTCATGTCAAGCAAGCAGCAAAGTCTGTGTTTCTGCCTGTGAATACTGCTCTTGGTTACTCAGGTGATCTGAACAGCAGCCAGCCTGCTCATAGCTGTCACCTTGGAGCATCCTTGGCCCGTGCCAGAGGGACTCGGGCTGAGGAAGGGCTTCAGGTGCTTCATTTCCTCTAACTGTTGTGGGATTAATGTGAACAGGGGCAAAGGCGCCCCAGGGTGGGGAAACTCCTTTTCCAAAGCCCCAAAAGAGTGAATACATCTTCCCTGAGGAATGTTTCAAAACCAGCAGGTTTAGTTTGTTTGGAATCCCCAACCCACACCTCTTTGTGTGCATAGAGCTGCGGCGGCTCTGCTGACTGAACCTCCTGGTTCCCTGCAAATGGGAATTTGCTCTGGCTGTCACAAGAGGGAACTGCAGCACCAGTTTGGAGCTGCTGCTCTTCACACACCTTTTCTCTAAGGACTCGGTGGTTGCAGTCATCTTCCTCCTAAAACTGCTCTCTTCTTACAAATAAGATTGTCTTTTAATTTGTGCAGGAAATTGTCCATTTTTATTGCTTTTGAGAACTTTATTTCTGGTCAAGTAAAACTTGGTAGTATCTTCATGGCTTTTCAAAAAAGCTTTGCAAGCCTTGAATTAACTGATTTGCCATGGTAAATTTAAAAGTGCATTTTTCACAGCACACAGGGTCCATTTTAAAAAGGAATATATAAGCTATAGGAAAAGCAAGGACAAGGATCCCTCTTGTGTGCTCCTTCAGGTAGATGGACTGCTAAAGGAGGGAACATCTCCACAGGGGTATGGAATCAGAGAAGCTGATGCCAGAATCACCTGGGAAAGGAAAGAGAAGATGACCTGGCTGGATGTCTGCAAGATGAGTGGAAGTGGGGCAGCCCCTCCAGGAGCACAGTTCCAGTCTGGCACCGAGGTCCCAGGGATGCAGCTATGGCTTGGATTTACCAGAGGTTTTCTTCTGCTCTTGGATTTGGTCCCAACCTTGCTTTACCCAGTTTTTAGGACCAGGGAGTCCTCATCTGAGCAGATAAGAGCAGGACATCTGTGTCTCTTCAGGGCTGCCTTGTACCCACATGAGCTGTATTTTTTTAATACATGGTGGTGCTGGGCTGATGGTTGGACTTGGTGATGTTAAAGGTGTTTTCCAACATTACCCATTCCCTGATTCTAGAAAATGTAGAGTAAAAGATTCTGAAGAAATCCTTCATTTTGCTCTAAAGAGAACATTGAAATTAACTTGCTCCATTTTATGCAGTGTTTATGGTCAACTGGAATGGTCAAATCAAGAAATGAATCTTAGACAAACATGACATTTTAGAAAGTCTTTCACAATTTATGATAATGAACACACCCTTTTTTCTTCAGCCAGTTTGTGTTTTGCCATTGTGTTCCTTGCTGGCACAAGCCAATGCTCTTTCAAAGGACACAGTAAGATCAAATAAAGATGTTTTCAGCCCATGACTGACTTTGCCCAGCACATGAGCTGACATTACACAGGCCAGTGGTTGTTTGTGAGTGCAGCATCTTCACTCTGGTCTGTTGTTTTCAACTAGGAAACGTGGGGCTGAACCAAGAGCTGGGACACACATCCCAGCTGAGCGCTTCAGTCCCTTGTTTTTCAGGAGTTAGAACAAAGGAGCAGCCAAAAATGTGATCCAGTCTCCAGCTGTTCCCACCCCCGTGTCCAGGATCAGCCAGAGCACCCTGGTAAAACCGTTGCTGGAGTGTCCCAGGTGGCTCCTGCCTCCTCTCTGCTGCCTCTCCTCCTCAGGCACCCTCTGGAGGAAGCTCTCCCTGCCCACTGAACCTGAAACGTAGGGCAGGGCTGGTGCTCAGCTGGCTGCAGCTGCTGCAGGGCACTTTGGGGGCTGTGTGTGTCCTGGGGGTGCCCTGGGGCCCCTCCCAGCTTTGTGCCAGCACCACGGAGCTGTGCACGAGGTGACTCTGGCACGTGGCTGGGGCCAAAACACCTCCTGTGCCTGCTCCAGGGAGTCTTCCTCAAACTCTTTGCTGCACACAGAGTGCAATGCAGGTTATTTTTTCTCATACAAAGAAACAGAATGGAGTAATTATTAACTTCATTGTTAATAATGTCACAGCAGAAGAATCAGATGGAAAATGCAGCGTGGTAAGCCTGGAGTTCTAACTTGGTCCAGGAGTTAGGATTCAGTGCAACTCCAAGTGACACATTAAATGCCTTTCAGTTCTGTAGAAAATGCCAAGTAGACAGTAAAAGCCACAGCAACAGGTTGCAGTAGTGTATAAATCATAAGTCACATCCTCCAGAAAGCTGCCATTTCTCAGATCATAAACCCTGGGTATTTATGGTGTGCGATGGGCTGGGTTCCCTTCCAGAATAATAATCACAGTACCAGGAGCAATGGGTGAAGTCTTTATGTGAAGAACCTGAAACCTGTCCCGTGGCTGACCCTGAGCTGGGCAGCTCTGGTGGCTGAGCTGCCCCTGGGGCTCAGTGCCAGTTCAGCTCAGGGGAGGACGTGGCTGCAGAGCTGCTCTGGGTCTGACGGTCTGTGCGAGGCTCGTGCTCAGCTGCTGCCATCCCTGGCTGTGCCCGGGGCTGTGCCCGGGGCTCCTGGTGCTGCTCCTCACCCCGCAGCCACCTGCAGCTCTGCAGGGGTGCCGGGAGCTGCCCTGGTGACTGAGGTGAGGGAGACGGGGCCGTGCCCTGTGCCAGCTCCAGAGGGATTTGCCATCCCTCAGCTCTGGAACTGGAGCTGTACACAGGCAGCCCCCCCTCGTTATCGCTGCTGTTCTGAGACACCCGCGGGGACTGATCCCGGAATGGCACGGCTCACGGAGGTCTCTGCTCCATGGTGCTGCCTCCCACCCCATCTGCAGCTGGCTTTTGCAGGTATCTCAGCATGCAGCTGAGTGATGCTTCTCTCTGCCAGCAGAAATGATGTGTAGACCCAGAGCCCTAGGAAGCAGCATGTGGAATTAATTATTTAGCAGCTTAATACATGGATTTTTTCAGGTCTTCAGTTGCATAGTTATCAAATAAATCAGCCTTTATTTTCATGATGTAAATGAGAGTAGAAGTAATGTCTAACAATTTGTAAGGGAGCTTTCAAATGCTAAGATTGGTGAGACTAATAAAATGCATTTCATTAGACACATTTTCCACACATAAACCTATTTTGTGAATGCAATAATCTGATATTCTCATATGTTAGTCTGCAGGTCACAAGAGAGTATGGGAAAGTCATAAAATAATTCAAGGCATATAAACTTGCCTTTTGGTTTGCTAGTAAATCAGGGGTTTTTTTCTTAAAGGAAAAAGATCAATTGAAAGAAATGTGATTTAAAAATTATTACCAGTGTTACAAAGCTAAAAAGATGTTATTACTTGGAGCATTCCCTTTGTAAAGATGAGTTGGTCTGTCCTTCTAATCTCCTCTAAAGCAGTGTAGGCTGCAGTTATTTATAGGGATCATATAGAAATTGTAAAACCAAGTGTTTCTTCGCCAGCCTCCTGCATGTGGGTGCAGATTCCCAGAGGTTACAAGTACAGTAACAAAGCCAGAAATTGACATTCCAGTGTTTGATCTCTGGCTACTGATGCAGTGATGAAGATTGGGATGTGCTCTAAACATATTGGGTATTTTAACACTAAAAGTGGCCAATTTGCTTTGCAAAATGGGGGCAGGTCTGTGAGGTTCTGACAGTTCCTGCCCAAACACAAGGCACTAAAAGGATTTTTCCCCTAAAATTGCTTCTCTCACAGAAAGCCATGCAGCCCTGTTGCCTTACCCTGTTCCTCCTGCTAATTTTGGCCCTAATTCCCTTCAAGCCCTGTAGACATTTAAAGCATTTGAAGTGATTCCCAGCCTCGAGCAGTTAATGGGAATGAACTCTCAGAGGCTGCCCTAGAGGTGGCCCTCAGACCAATCTGTTTGAGCACCTCAGTGGGCTGGAGGCTAAAAAGGAATCTCATTTCTGAGCCCAGCTGCCCATCCAAGTGTAACTCTGGATATTGAGTATCTCAGTGTCCCAGCACAAACAGAGAGGGAGAAACATTAAACAAGATCACGTAACTGGGAGCACAAATAGAAACGAGGGAATTGTTGTTCTTGTGTATTGTCCTTCAGCAGCAAAGCAGTAGCTGTGTTTTGCCACAGATCATTCTGAGTACTTTCTTAAGCCTTGTGTCCTCTCCTTGTTCTTATATTTTGAAACTGTCCCTCTGCTGTTTTCTTTTTTGGCTGTTGGACTGAGGTCTATTGTAGAATTGATGTCTGCAGTTCATTCCTCAGTTCTCAACAGATGTGTTGCTTAAAAGAATGTCTATATTGTTACTCTATTCTTTGCTGCAGTTACAACTTTCATCTCCTTTGAGTCCAGCTTTGGACGTGCAGGACAGCACTCACAGGGAGCAGTTACCCAAACTGGTGTGAGCAGCAATGACTCGCTGCCCTTGCTTGTGGCAACTGGGCCTGGAAGGATCCCAATCCCTGAAGGTCAGACGTTCTTGTCAGGAATACATGATTCCTGCTGGAAATTATTTCCATGAGGTCAGATGGATAGATATAATTAGCAGAACCAAACCAGATAGGATTCTTACAGGAACAGCTGTGCAGCCAGTGAAGTTATTGTATCAGAGATTTTTTTTTTTTCAATAAATATTTTACACAGTCATATTTCTTTTCACAACAAATTGGATCTTACCCCAAAAGGATTTGCTTATAGCAAAGCCAGACAAAGAAAGTAAAGCTCATGGTTTATTCTCGTGTTTCAAAATGTGATAGGCTGAACTGTGCATGATAAAGGCTACACAGCCCCGAGTTTTACTGTAAGATTGCTCCCATTTTGGAGGAGCAGTAGTGAAATCCCCTTCCTTAGAGGGTGCCTGGGGAAGGGCTGTCCCTCCCAGCTGTGTTGTAGGTGTGATGTTGGACAGGTTCCTGCCCCCCTGCTCTGCCCTGCACAGGGATCCCTGCAAAGCAGCCCCTCCTTGGGGCTGAACTTCTCCTGCAGGTAGGAGAGAGCAGGTGCTGCTTAGCAGAGAGCTGATAACTACAGGGGTACCTGCACAGGAATCCTGAACAGGCCTGGGCTGCACTTCTGCAGGAGGGGGATGAGACAAGAGTGGGGGACTCAGAACACACCAGATCCCTGTCCTGCTGGAGGTACGGGGCTGGCCATGAGTGTTATCTGCATTTACCACGGGGGCTTCATGGCTGTAGAGACCACAAAGCAGTTTTCACCCTTGTTTCCCTCCCTCTTCAATAAACAGACCCCTCTTTAGTCAGATTGCTCTGAAACAGAGGTGCAGTTGGAGAACAGGCAGAGGTAACCTTGAGCCCCTGAATTCCTGCCTTTTTAGACAATTGAATGCTTGCAGCCAACCCCTGGCACCAGCTGCAGCACATTCCAAATATTGCTCTATTTAAAGCATCCCAGGGCTCTCAGAGCAACTGCAGAGGCAAACCTTAACCTGCCATTAAACTAGCAGAGGGGGAATGGCAGAACCAGGTAAGAGGCACAATTAAATGTGAATGAAATAATATACTGAAATTAATAGATCTGGGCAATGCAGTGTGCATACACTCAGCTACCTGTATTCTTGTCTGATACACTATATATATTTTATTTTTCAGTAAGAAAGTTTAATCACTTTCAAAGCTAATTCTATTAACAGCTTGGGCTCCTCCTGTGTTTTTGAATCCTACCAGTTTTGTTTTCTTTATTTTTTGTAGTTGTCATTCCAAGTTAGCTGACACAATGGGACAGTGTGTAAAATGAGTTATGTTTGACAGCATTTTTGTCATACTGTGTGTAGCTGAGCTCCAAGTGTAGTGCCAAGTGAAGACAGAATAATTTAGATTTTAACCTCACAAAGCTCAAGTGGCAGAGCAAAATGAAATGTTAATAATGACCTTTCCATTGTAAGCACACTTCACTCTCTCCAAGGAGAAACGGCAGTTTGTAAAAATTCATTTTATACCTATTGTAATTTTTTGTTTCTTTCACTTGAATTTGCAACTGTAGCTGTGGTGTGTGCTGTGTGCACAGTTACTCAGGTAACACTTGTAAAGGGAACTTTCTAACACATCTCCATAGCTGCCTTCAAAGTTGTTAAAGACTTACCTCTTGGATTTTTTGCACCGCTGACTCCGGTACCCAGGGAGGAAGCGTTTCTGCTGAGGTACAAAAGGACACTGAACACTATTTATTTGAGTTGCCATCGATAGCCCCAGAAATTACCCTGACACTGGTTTAAACTGGAGCTCCCACAACAAAGCCCCAGAGTCAGCAGAGCTCTGACAAACCCCTCTGTGCCCCCCAGCAGGACCCAGCCCTGCGTTTGTGATCAGAGAAAGGGCAAGTGCAGGGAAAGGAGCCCCAGCAGCTTCACCTGGCACGGCCTCAAAGCAGTAACAGTCTCCAAGTGAAACACCTGAGGGACTCCCTGGGTAAGAGGACACCCAGCTTCAGGGCAGGATTTTTTTGCTGTGTGGTTGTTCATGTGTTTAGTATTTTCTTGGCAGCACATGCAGATCTGTCCCTCTGGCAGACACACTGTGCAGTGTCATGGTGAGACAGGTGTGCTGTGCAGAGCTTTAGAAGAACAATGTGGCAATCCTTAAATTAGAAGGCATCCCTCTGAGTCTGCCTGCTTGATCTGAACTGTGCAAGGTGTTGTGAATAGTTGTACATAATCTATTGATCCCTTCAGAAACCTGTCATTCTATTAACTGTGTAAAGATGTGCTGTAAGGGGTTGTAGAGTATTGGTAAGCAATAGGATCTCAAAGGTTGTTATTCTGCTTTCTGGCAAGAGTGTGCTGTTTGCAGGAAACAGGTAGAAGGGTCTTTCAAATTCTGCTGTTGTATGGAGATGTATGTATGTAAAGCCAGTCCTGCTTCCCGTGCCCTCCCCAGAGAACCTTGGCCTGCTCTGGGCTCCTCTGAGCCTGGTCTAGGCCTGCTGAGCAGCCTGAACCACGGCTCAGCCGCCCTGGGGCACCCCCACATCCAGGCCTGGCTTTGCTGGGTTCGTTCAGCAAGGTCCCTGCCAATGTCACCGACCCTGCTTTCTGTGCCAGCCCCGGCGCCGCTGTCCCGCCTGGTTGTCCCCGTGCTGCTGGCGCTCGGCTGGATCGTGGGCTGTGCCCTCGTGGTTTACATTGTCTTCTCCTGACCAGGACGGGATGGCAGTGTCACACCCAGCCCTGCGGTAAGTGATGGTGTCACACCCAGCCCTGCAGTGAGGGCAGTGTCACACCCAGCCCTGCGGAAAGCGATGGTGTCACACAGAGCCCTGCAGTGAGGGCAGTGTCACACCCAGCCCTGCAGTGAGGGCAGTGTCACACCCAGCCCTGCAGTGAGGGCAGTGTCACCCACAGCCCTGCAGTGATGGTGTCACACAGCCCTGCAGTGATGGTGTCACACACAGCCCTGCAGTGAGGGCAGTGTCACACAGCCCTGCAGTGATGGTGTCACACACCCCTGCAGTGAGGAAGGGCAGTGTCACACACAGCAGCCTCCCCTGCCCTACTTGGCACTGCCACCCTTTTAAATGGAATTTTTTGTGTCTTACAGGTCAGAAGAACCTACAATGATGTTGATGAGAAGAACACAGAAGATCAATTTAGATTTCTAATGACTCAAATAAGTATAAAATGAGTTATTTTTAATATCAACAATGTAAATGTCATGCACACTTTTTATCCATTAGGAAGAATCCCCAAACCAATTTCCCTGTTCTCAGATTATTTGCAACTGAAGGAGCGTGTTTTGGAATCGTGTGGTGGGTCAGATACCTGCCTGCTTGCTGAACAGCAAACTTCTAAAACAGCTACTACCAGCCAAGGAGCTTCAAGCTTGCTAGAAACAGGCAAGGGTTAATTTCTCATGGGGCCTGGGCAAGTATTTTTAGCCTTATTACGGGGGAAATCTCTTGGACCCTATTGTTATGAAACAGAAACACTGTATGTCCTTGGAAAAGAAAACCCCAGGCTTATTCAGGGCTGGCAGGGTTGTACAGCTGAGTGTGTCTGAATCTCAGGCTCACCGGGGGCCCTCAGTGTCTTCTACTGGGGGCTTCGCCTTTTTAATTATAATTGGAGATAATTATATTCCCCCAGTCAATAATAAGCCATGTGAACTTCCAGTGACTTTGCCCTTAAGTCACAACTGAGCATCAGATCACTGCATTTTCACTGACAGCTTTGGGCTTTTGAGCATGGAGATTTTTCTACTGAAGAACTGCAGTTCTGAGAAGATGAAATCATTAATAATTCAATCCCCAGTTAAAGCAGAGAACTGATTGTGAGAGGCATGTCTGGAAGATCCCAGCAAGATGTATGTTTAAGGGAATGTGAAAAAAACTCTTAATGACCCCTGATGGGGTTAAATAGAGAATGAAACTATTTTTCTTTACTCCTGCCCACATAATTTGTATAATTTTGAGAATGTGAGGAAGGCACATCAGTCAGACATCCTGTCTCCATCTGTGGGCACTGTCTGTTGAGCTTTAGGAATGGAAACACAAATAGATTTGACCGTAGTGCAGCCATGAACATTCCTGGGCCACTCCAGCAGTCAGCAGGAGCACTGAAGTGTGACATTCCATTTGGGAATTGTCTTAACACCGACTTTCTTCACCTGTGAATGCACTGAGGGCAGGGGAGGGATCAGATGTCCTGAAGGAGAGGGGCTAAACCCCAGAGATTCCCGATGCCTGCGTGGCTGCTGTGGCCTGTGAGCACCTGGGCAGCACCTCAGGGAGTCCCTGCAGATGGGAACATCCCCCTCCCTCCCTCCTCCCTCGCTGCAAGGGGCTGGCTGAGCCCAAACCCACCCTGAGCAGACACCTCAGGGTCTCACCTTCAATTCCTCAGCATCTGAGCCCACCCAGGCTGATCCAGCTGTGCCTCCACAGTGACCACGTCTGTGTTTTTACAACTCACTTCATTTACCAGGCACAGAGGGAAATAGTTCTGAAAGGTCCCGCTGGCCCAAACAGCTCTTTGGGTGTCTCACAACGCTGGAAATCGAATGTTTCCAATTAAAATCTTACAGAGATAAAATGTAAACACCACAATCTGGTTTAGCTTTACCTGATTTCTGAGATCCGATTTGGCAGAGCAAACCAAAATAACTTTCTAGGCTGGCGTCAATATCGTCGAGCTGACTTGCTGTATACAAAGCAGAAGTTTCTGCCAGTTTTATGGGGTAATAAAGAGAGGATTATTCCAAGAAAATATGCATCCCCCACGCTGTTGGAAGATCACTGAGCACTCTGCAGAGTGACCTTTTGTAACCACCTTCAGACAACCCACTCGGGTGTCTGCTCGTGATGCAGCTGTACAGCGTGAAGCTCTCCTAGCATGCGGGGGTAAAAGGGGTAGCAAAAGGTTTGGGGTTTTTCATTCCTGAAAAATAAAATGAGTGCTTGAGAGCCAGGTTCTTTTATCTCAGAGAGGTGCTGGTGTTTGAGGGGAAAAAAACCATGCACATTCAGATTTCTTGCAAAATGCTGGTGCTACACTATTAAAGCGAGGTGATAACTTCAGTGTCAGGCCACTACAAATTGTTACAGTATGATGCCAGGCTTGCCACACGGCCTCTGCCTGGCTTTCCTTGTTTCTCCTGAACAGCTCTTGGAGTAAATGGAGTAGAGTGAAGTGTCTGCCCCTGTCCTGGGATGCTGCATGTGGCATCCTGGAAACTTCCAGGCTCCTGTTTATATCCTTTCAGTGCTCGTAATCCTGTTTAAGGGTGTTGGTGTACACAGAGCATGACTGGTGCAGAGCATCTCCGTGGTGCAGAACAGAGCCGTGGGGATAACACCTCCCTGTG
>VZSE01015567.1:108693-139020 GCA_013398275.1 Promerops cafer
CGCGGCCCAGGTAGGAGCCCCGGGCGGGCTGAGGGGCGGCTGGGGCCGTCAGAGCCGCCCGGCCCCGCGGGGCACAGCCCCGGGCGGGCGCTCCCTCACCCCAGCGGGGCCCGTGCGGCCCTGCTCTCCCTCAGCCTCCAGCCCCGCTCCAGCTCCCTCCGAGCGCTGGAGGCTTTCCCCCCTTGCTCTGTGCAAAGCTGTGCGGAGTGCTGGTTCCTGCGTGAAATGTTGATTTCTGTGTGAAAATAGAGGCGCTCTGGGTTTCCCCTCTCTGTGAGAGGCTCGCTTCTGTTCAAAGCCGATCCGGGGAGTTGTGAGAGGGATTTGCTTGTTGCGGTCTGTGTTTTCTGAGCTGTGGGGCTCAGGGGCAAGCGCAGACGTTTATTTGCAGAGAATTTTTGTTTCGTATTTTCATAATCCCTATGAAGAACACGTACTGCATATGGCTCATAATTTCAGTTTATTATCAAAATGTTTTGATCAGATGACAAACAGAAAGCTAAAAGGACATAGGTTTTTAAATAGACCTATTGCCGCAGTCATCTGAGGTATCTGGTACTTGGTTTGGAAATGTCTTTGCTTTGATAAACAAAGCAGTAAGTTCCTTTGCAATCTGCATGAGGATGTTTAATACATATCATTGCAGATTTAAAGCCTTTTACCCTCTTACTTAAAGCTCCTTCAGACTCTTGCAATCAGCTGTGCAGCTTTCCTAATGTAGAGGACTGACATTGATCAGAACACGTACAGGTTATGTGCAGGACCAGAGCCTAAGCACTGACAGAGTCAGCCTGAAAACTCCAATGTTTGTGCCCTCCGTTGGAGAACTCAGTTTTGTAGGCTTTATCTTATTGCCCGATACCATGCTGTAGTCCAATTTCCCAGTTCTATGCAGCCACTGATAAAATATATTACAATACTTCAAGTCAAAAGTGTAGCTCAAGATTTAAATATAAAAACTATGATTTATACATTACTAGAAACTTTAAAAAAGAGCAACTTTAGAGAAAGCAAGAAAAAGCTTAGAAAATGGTGAAAGGGTCTTTGATCACTATCTTACAGATTATAGGTACAGAAATTAATAAATTACCTACTGTTTCAGTTGGGCTGGAAAGCTGTAAATTAACTGTCGTAAATAGGGACTTCAGGTAATACACGCTGGAGTAATTAGTGAGAAGTTACTTAAGTACAGCAGATCTTTGGACTCCTCTTGTATAAATGGTTTCAAGTACAAATGGAAACATTTGGTAGAACAGATTTCCCATAACAGCAGAGGGTACGAAGTCTGACACTGGGGTATAAACTGTCGTGTGGCTAAATGATGGCTAAAATGTGTGTTACTGAGTACTTCCTTCCTCCCCCTGGTCAGAAATCTGCATTCACCGACTGGGGGGAGATCGTGTGTTATACTTTGCCATTTTGAAATGAATCCCAAGAGCCACTGGCTGTGTGGGCAGGGTTAAAACTGCAGGTGAAGTGTGGCTGGGTTAGGTCCTACAGGGTGAGTTGGGTCCTACAGGGCTCTGGGGCGAGAAGCAGCCAGGCAGCCCAGCGCTGCCTTAGTCCCCCTTCGGTGCTGTGATGGGTGATTTGGGGTTTGCATGTTTACCAAGGATTATAGCCGTGTCTCTAGCATATTCCCCTCAGTTTTCTTCCCTCCTCCCCTTCTCAAAATCAACTGGAAAGGTCTCTTTTCCTGGAAAGCTCCTTGAGATGTGAGGTTTGCAGTCCGTCACCAAACGCGGCACTTCTTGGCAGGATCCATGTTGTCTCTCGTGGTGCATGAAAAGGCTTCTGAAAACTCTGGGGAGTTCTGCAGTGACCCCAGGACCCTTTAAAACAAAGCAACACGCTGTCATTGCTGCTGGCCTTGGTTTGAAACAAACAACATGGCCCATATTTTGTAACTTGTTTTGTTGTGTCACCTCACTGTAGTGTGGGGAACGCCCTGTTGCTGAGCTCTGACTGTTGCTTCATTTCACCTTAAGGGCTGGCTGTGTTTTCTTCTTCAGTTCATCTTGCCCCTATTGCAACCCCAAAAATACAGGACCTGTCCCTTCCTCATGGCTGGCTCTCACAAGCCAGTTCTTTCACCTAAAACAGATTTCTTGCTTGTCAGTAGTTTCCACTGAGGATTTTTTCAGCCACGTTTTGCTGACAAGCTTCTTGGTGAAGGGAAAACAAGACCCTGAGGTCAAGGGCTGTGGTGGTAACTTGTCAGTAAATGTTCATTTACATTTTTACACCAACCAAGTTTTAACTGAGATCATGCTGCTCCTCTGGGCGTTCTGCACAGATTTTCCAGTGAATGAGTTTCCTGGCAAAAAGACTCATACAAACAATGGCTTTCAACTCAACATGGGAAGTGAGTATGAGGCCATTCCAGCTAAGGCTGATTTTATACATTTAATCGTGAACATGTGTGAATAGATCTGCCAAGAGTCACTTGTTCCTTCAGGATTTGGAATACAGCAGCACATACCTATGCAAGGAAACAGGTCAAATACAGATACTGATGGGCATTGATTGTAGCCCAGAAGTTCTTTAAAGAACTGTTTCTTTGAGTAATTCATGTTTATTCTGAGAATTATGTTCATCATTAGAACCAGGGTGTGCCCACAGAAGCTGAGGTGAAGTTCAGCAGTGACACACTGAACTTCAGTGTGCAACACTTCAGCTGTTCTACAAGGCCAAAAGGGACTCCCTGGTCTTGGGAGCCAGCAGTGGAACAGGAGATGGCACAGAAAAAGGGTTATCAAAAAACTCATGCATTTTGGTGATCTAGCTGTGCTTCACTGCTCCAATGAACTAGAACTGCTAAAATGGGATGCTCTGCAATTAACAATTTCTATGAGGAGCTGCCTGTTCTACTTGTAAGAAGAAGCAGCCCACAGTCAGTGTAGCAGGTGTTGAAAAGGCTCATTGCACTCCCCAAATAATAATAAAAAATGGCACGTTGGGAGCCTTTGTGACACTCGTGTAGTATGTTATTAGGTGTTAATTTTGTGGGTATGTCTCATGAAATGTTTTCTACTTTAGAGCTCTTAGGGGGCCTCATCCTGTAAATGCCCATTCTAAGAATATTGTCTGGTTTGTCGTGGACACTTGTATCATTGCATATAAAGTTTACAGCCTGTCCTACCGAGGAACAGACAGCACAGCACGATGTAATGTATCCAGGGTACACACAAACACAGCTTGGTGCACTGAGATGCTGAACTAGTCAACTCCAAAGGCCTTGTACCTCATCCACATCAGATGTGCTGAGGCTCTGAGGAGCCTCTGGAGCCTCATTAGCACTGGGACCAGACAGGAATGACTGTAGGAGCTGGTGCACAAACTGCCTCTGGGAGAGATCCCAGCTAGCACAACCCACCCGCAGTGAAGCCAGGCGAGAACAGGGAGGGAACAGTTGCTGCTTTCACTAAATATTTGAGTGTGTGGGATCAACAAGATTTGGTGAAAAGCCATTGAAAGAAAGATGAATTAATGTAGTGGATTGTATCAGCAGAGAACGTGGCTATTGTGGACATGGAGCCTGGAGATGACTCAGCCTTCCAGAGCCAGCAGATGCTGTGATGGCTGCACTACCACTGATAGTGTGGCATTGGACCAAACAGGTTTATTAGAGCACATTGTTACACTGCTGATGAATAGGCTGCTCTGACTTTAGATAAAAAGAAAAGATCCTAGTCTGGCTCAAAGGCTTGCATCCTGAGCAGCCACATTTCCTGCATGACTCTACTGAATTGAGCCAGCTGATCTTGGGAAGGCTGGCTGAGCACACCAGACACAAAATGCACATCTGCTATTGTACCTCAGCACACGGGTTTGTTAAGAGAGAGGAGCAGTAATCTCCCACTGGTTCTGCCTGTGACTTCAGTGGAGGACAAGAGTTCATCCGTGCTGTTGGTGTGTAAGAACCATACCAGGGCTATTGTGGGAGCCAGGGACTCGTGGATGAGCCCTGGATTCCAGACACAGTCACTGGGACTCTGCAGCAACAGCCACACAGTGACAGCCAGGTGATGGTGTGTGTGTCCTGTGGTGGAGACTGTTCAAAGCTGTTCCACAGTGTGGACAGAATTAAGCTGGATCTTCTCAAGGATGAGACAACGATCCCACACCCTTCCTTTGCCTGTGGAGCTGCCTGGGAAGGGCTTTGCCTGTTTGGGCAGTGCTGGGCTGGAAGGGACAGGGACAGCCCAGCCCGTCTGTCTCCTCCTAAGCAGCCCCAGGGTGCCCTGTGTGTGTTAGACCTGCCCTGGGAAGGGCAGCCCAGCCCTTGGGCAGGGTCACTCCAGCTCCCCCCAGGCAGCCGTGCTGCAGAGGTGTTACACCTCGGGATTGCACTGCGGGCTCTTGGCTCTGCTGACCTGAATTTGCCTGGGCTGTGCACGTCTGTCTTGATGGAGTTCACTGCATATTCTGGTCTGTACGTTCCACACCACACCTGCACAGGTTACAAAGAAAAGCATCGTTAGCCTAAGATTTTACAGGAAGAGACCAGCTGTCATTTAGCTGTGAAACACCTCATGTTCATGAGAATAAATTCCACATTAGAACATAGAGAAAAAAGGGTGTATTTTGTTAAAAAAAGTACAGCATTGTCCTCAGACAAAGGCACTCAGGCACAAGGCACTTCCTACCAGGCTTATTAGTGGCTGAATTAATTTCTTTAGGGAAGATAAAAATCACCTAACAAGACTTTATTTTCACTGCTTTGCAGTGAACACTGCTCAGCTCTGCAGCTCTGCAGCTCTGCCAGCTCTTAGCCCACGGGAGTCAGCCTGTTCTGACTTGCTGTTAAACTGTACTGCCAAGTGGTTTTCAAAGCCCTCAGGCAAGAAGTAAAGGATACCTGTGCAAAGTTCAGAAAAAACAGCTGTTTGTGGTTCATGTCGAGACCAGGAAGAAGTTTTTCTTTTCCGTGTTTTCTCACAAAGTTTTCATAAGCCTGTAGAATGAATTGAGTAGAAATGTTACCATTTCCAGCATTTTTCCAGTCAAAATGAAATGGTGACAAGGAGGAACATGGATTCTTCGACACAATTAATCATTGCCTCCCTTGGCCATCCATCCCACATGTGCCACCTTGAAGCAGAAGACAACAGGGCCATTTCTTAGTACTCTGCTGTCAATTATCTAATGCTGCATTATGAAAAAGAGATTTTTTCCACTGTGGGTTTTTTGGGGTTTGGTTTTTTTTTAAAGTGAATTGCAGAAGACTTTAAAACCTTGCCTTGGTAAGAACAGCTGTTTTCATGTTTCTTATGGAGACGTGTCAAACTGTGTTGTTAGTGTATCATCACTGACCAAAGATGCTGGAGAAATGTTCTGCCTGAGGTCAGTGCCAAAGCACTGCAAGAGTAAAGCCAATCAACTGCCCCAGCACAGCTGAGGAATGAGCAGATAGCAGGTCCATGGAAAAGGCTCTGGAAGTTTCCATGGATAACAGCTGAACAAGAGCCAGCAGTGCCACAGCACTGCAAAAAGGGCAAGTGTCGTACTGGGATGTGTAAACAGGAGTGGCTTATATGAAATACATGAGGTAATCCTTCTACTCCACTCGGCGCTGGCCAGGGCTCAGCTGGAGCACTCTGTCCAGTTTTGGGCACTGCCCTTCAAGAAAGATGTGGACCAACTGGAGAGAGTCCAGAAGAAAGCAGCAAGAATGAGCAGAGGTCTAGCAAACATGACCTATGAGGAAAGATCGAAAGAATTGGGTTTGTTTAGTCTAAAGGAGAGAAGTCTGGGCCTTGGAGCATGTAAGTCTTCAAATATGTGAAAGGTCACAGGAGAGAAAGGAGCAGATTGCTGTGTTTGCACTGTTGGAGGCAGAGCCATGGTGGCACTGGAAGTGCCACGAGGAGGCACTGGGAATGCTCCTGTGGGAGGCTGGAAGGATGCAGAAGGGGTTGATTCTATCTGCACGGAGAGAGGGGTGGAATATTGACCTCTCAAGATTCCTTTTGGACCTTTTTTGCTGTTTATATGATGTCATAATAATTTTTAATACTTCTGACCTAATTTTTCTGGCTACTCCCATTCCTTTCAGAAAGCGTATCCCCTTTCATGGCTTTGTACTTTGCACAAATATTCCAGTAACTGAAGATCAGACTAATCTAATAAGCCTGATGCCTCTTTTAGGCTTCCAAATCATTCCTCAAACTCTCATTAATAATTGTCTTTGCCCTCAAACATGTCCATTTCCAGTGAGAACTTGGAGAAGCGTGAGTTGGCCCATACATCCCAGAGGCACTTTGTTAAGCAGTGACAGCCCTCAGTTGTCACGTGTTGAGTATTTTGCCACAGAAGGTGTTCAGGGAAGGAGAAGGAGGATCACGTTGTTGAGGCTTGCAGCCATCAGATTTGTGAATAACAAGACAAGCTGACAGAGAAGCTGACTTGCTACTCTCTTCCAGACCATGTTCTCAAAAAAGAGCCTGTGTCCCTGACTGTCCATCTCAACAGTGGCCAGTCTAGGGAGTCCAGCACTGTTTGAGGAAGAGAAGGAAAGCAAAGCCAAAAAGCATCCAGCTCCCATGGAAGGGTTAGTGCAGGGAGTCCAGTGTCTCTGACATCTTGGGATACCAGTACAGAGGGCCCAAGTCACCTCTACAAGATGAAAAGCAAAGTGTTTATGTATATGGGTCAGAAGAAAGGCATTCTGCCCCTCCTTCCTGGCATGAAAAAGCTGGTCAAAAAGCCAGAGGCAGACAGCTGCTGGTATCAGCACTTTCTTTAGGTCATGGTCCAAGTGTGAGCCAGTGAATGTTTCCATTCCACACATTCCTTATTCACAAAGGAAAAAAAAAAAATTGAAAAAGAGTACCCTAGGAACAGGTAATCTGTAGCCTGACAGGATTAACAGGATGAGAGAAATACCACAGCTGGCCAGTAGCTTTAATCCAGGCCTTGATGGCACAGTAGGTCTGGTCCTGTCCCTAACATAGAAATTGTGTTTCTTCTTCCAAGGCTCTGAAACTGATTTTCTTAATCTCTGACAGTTTCAGCTAAAATAGAAAAATGGATACTTCTTACCTTGTAGGCTTGTCTCACACCCCCATTATCAGCAATGTTTTCTCCTAGTGTGTTGATTCCACTCAGCTGTAAAATAGAAAGGAAAAGTATTAGTCTGAAAAAAAAGCTCATCCAGGACCTGTAACACCAAACTTTGTACATTTTCCAGATTCTAAGGGCAAGAATTACCTTAAAATCTGAAGGTTTAGCAGAAGATTATGTTAAAATCTCTGAAAAGTCTTTATGTCCCTTGTCTCAAAATCCATGTTTTGAGATACAATTGTTTTTCTAATCCTCTTCCTTCCCCTCCAGGTAACTTTCTAGGCTCTGTATCTCTTGCCCAGATTTTCTGGTACTTAGTCATTGCTCATTTATTCTTCCTCTTTTCTCCTTGTCTTGTCTTTAATCCTCAGTTTCTTACCACAGTTCCAGTTAGAGGAAGTGGACAGAATCTGTAGTCTGTAGATCAAGTTAAAATTCAAACTCCAAATTGCTGAAATTGTCTGTTAGCAGACCTCAGCAAACCTACTAGAAGGCATTTTTCTGTATAGTAGGCAAGTTCAGTAGCTTCTTGGTAGCCAGATACATAGAAGATCTCTATTTAGCAGATATTCCTAAGTCAGTCAAATATCATGAAGTATGATGAAGCTTTGATAATGGGAAATATCTAATTTTATTTAAAAAAATATTTTAAATATTTTAACCTTTAGTCCACCATATTGATTTATGATAGTCAAAGCTGCAACATCTAGAATCATCCTTTGTTTGAATTTAATGTGTGAATAAAAGGGCAGAAAAATATGTTGACATTCTCTTCTCTATTTTTACTGGCCTCTCTCTGAGTTCCCACACTTCAACACATGTTTTGGGAAAACCTCAGGGCTGGGAGTTTTATCTTTTCGCTGTGCTGTGTGATGGAATACATTGTCAGGCTGTGAAAAGGCAGCCAGTGGAATTGAGAGAAATAACTTCTCGTGCCTTCCACGTCGCACTGCGAGCAGTGCTGTCTCATCAAGCCAGCACGGGGAGCTCCACAAACAGGACCTACGTTCTGTCCACCTGCCAGGTCCCACGAGAAGTTCCCGTACTGGTACACCATGCACTGGGACAGCTCCTTGAAATTCCGTGCTGATTCTTCAGTCCACCAGTCCACAAGGTCTCCGTTCGCATTAAAGTTCCTGCCTGTAACAGTATGTTAAACAGAATTATTTATACAGGAAAAGAGGGTTTGGTGCAGTGAGGAGGGGAGCGAGTAAGGCTTTGGATTGTGCTCTTGGGAGAGCAATACTGCAAAGCCTCAGAAGTCCAGGCTTGATCCTACATATGGAAATTCATCTCCCTCTTCCTTGCTCCCTGGAAGGATGAAGCACTAAAGCCTGTCAAGCACCCTGTGCATGGAGGGTTTTGCCCTGGCAGCTCGGTGCCTCACCGTTGTCGTCAAAGCCGTGTGTGATCTCGTGCCCGATGACCATTCCTATGCCGCCGTAGTTCAGAGACTTGGGCTGGGAGGCACTGAAGAAAGGGGGCTGCAAGATGCCCGCAGGGAAGACTGGAAAAGAAGCCACAGCACAGTTAAGGCCCTGCCTCGTCATCCTGCAGGTACATGGGGCCAGAGCACGTTTATGGGCTTCAACCAAAACCACCCCCGGATCTCCCAGCAACAGCAAGTGAGTGGCACGTGGGAATGCTGTAGGACAGGAGGAACAGAGCAGCAGGACCACTCTCATCTTCAGACACTTCCAAAATCATGACCAGCTTTTGCTTTGTTACTATTTTGCTCTGCAGGAAAAAGAAGTTTGTTCCAATTTACATCACTTAGCATTCGCAGACTTCTGTCTCATCATTAAACAAACCTCACAACATTGTGAGAAGTGGGAGGGTGTCCCCCAAGAAGAATAAATTATTTGATCATTTCATCACAAATCAATCTCAGAGACAGGATTTTATTCTTCCCTTGAAAATACAAGTAACTCCCACTAGAATCAATAAAAATAGGCCAAGCTGTCAATAAAAGAACTAGAACAAAGCAGTTCCTTTTACCCACTTCTCTGCTCATTTTCCTAGGCTGCTTCTACAAAACAATTCATTTAAAGAGAAACCATGTGGCAATTCTGATCTTTTTATGAATTAAGAGTAATAAAATACTATAAAATATTCAGTTCCACTTAGTATCTCGTGAAGGCCTTTTCCTGTCTCCCTGCTGCTGCCACAATATAAAGTATTAATTCTCCCTGGGAAGGAGGTGGATGTAACTCTACATAACTTAAACAGCCAGAAGGAACTGGGGGACAGTTCTCACACAGCAAAAGAAAGAAGATTGATACTTCTTGCATTTCAGTATAAATCCAGTTCAGTTCCAGGGCTTTCTTTCAGGACAAGAAAGAACCACGGGAAAAGGAGACAAGAATAAACAGGTTAGAAATAGGCCAGTTCTGCTGTCTGTGCAAGCTGCTGTCACAGCAGTGCCAGTGCAGTTTGCTGTGGGGTCTCCCACTGTTCTGCCCTGTTACAGGAAGCAGGGATGGTGGCAGCGGTGTGAGTGCCACGGGGTGTGCAGGGCCGGTGGAGCAGTGACCTCTGCAGCTGCTGCCTGGGGAAGCTCTGCCCCCGCGATGGGGACAGGGCTGAGCAGCCTCACCAGGTGCTGCTGAGGGAGCACTCCGGGGCGGCCTGGCCAGCAGCAGCTCAGCTGCACTTGGAAGCTGAGTGGCTTCCTCCTGGTCTGAACTGGAGCAGTGCAGGTCAGACCATGCCAGATGGAGTGACAGAGCTCCAAGTGCCCTACACGTCATGCACAGAACTGCTCTTCAGAGCGTTTTTTAAAGTCTAGTTCTAAGCTAATTCAGACATCACTCTAGAGATCAGACTGCTTTAATTATCCTGTGCATGCCATAGTTAAAGGATGAGGTAAGAATTTATGACTCATATTAACTGCCAGTCACCAGTTTCAGTCTTCCACATCATGATTCCTTTCCTACAAATTACTGAAGAAAGCTATTTTAAACAAAGCCTTTTGGAAGTTTTTGTGTTAAGTGTTCAGTCAAGAGCTAAATGCTCACATCAAGAATTAATCTTGTTTCATTTCTGTGCAGAGCCCTACAAGACAAGGCTTTTCCATTTTTTTAGACTTGTTTTCAGGACTTACAGTACCTCACTGATGGCCTAGAAAGGACACTGCAGTCTGTGACATCTGGATGACTAAAATTTAAACACTATTTGCAGAATGGACGTGACAGAAATATCGAGAAGCATAATTAATGTTGTGAAATGTTTCGTGACTCTTGCGAGCCTTGCAGCACTGTGAAGGGAGCTGGGATGGTTCACAAGATGAGAAACCTTGGGGCTTCCATGTGGTTCTAATCTTTAGCCAGAATGGATGGGGTTTTTTATTTCCATGGATGGTGTTGGGTAGGCTGACATTCGGAGTCTTTATACTTAAATTTGTTAAATCAAGATCATTTCACTTCCTGATTTTAGAAGTACATACATACATATATTAAAAAAATAGATAATTTGGACATCAATAAATAGGTACACCTTACCTATCTGATTCCTACTTGCTGAGTAAAAAGCATTGACAACAGCAGCTCCACTTATCCACCTGGTAACACCAGAAGAATAAATGTTAGTATTTCAATTGTTTTTGGCAAAGTTAATGATTGCTAGAATAAGCCTAGAAACCGTGTAAAAGAATCACAGATTATTTGAAGTTCGAAGGTACCTTCTCCTGTGCAAACTGGATAAAAGACTAGACATATTATTATTAAATACTTACTCCTCTTTGTCCACCTTTTCTCTAAGCTTTTTCAACCTTTTCTTCTGGGTAAATACTAAATTTTGAATAATGTTTTCAAAGTACTCTTCTTCATTGTAGTTCAACTAAAAGGAAAGGGGGAAGAGGAGTTAGTGGTGGTGTTACTGATTTGGGATAAGACACATGGATCAGGAAAATCTAGTCTTAAGCACAATGAGCTAAGCAACGCATTTCTAAGAGTATTTTTTGATCTACAATTAGACCTTGGTTTGCAGAGCTCTGCTACATCACAGAGTTGATATTGTAGCTGGATCTATGTTAGCAGCTGGGTATTTTTTCCAGGGCTCTTCATTCTCTCTTTCTAGACATATTTTGAGTGGAGTTTAGCAATTGTTGGTGTTGACCTTAACCTCTGGAGCTGCCTGCTGCAAACCAGCAGCTGCCAGTTTGGAAAGGAGCAGTTCCACTTCAGACAAAACACACGAGCCAGCTCCGTGCCTGTGCATGCCCTGCACCCAGTGCTGGCCCAGTCTGTGCCAGATGGAATGCTGCCCTGAACACCAGTGGCTCCGTGCTTGTCCTTGGGATGCCATCAGAGCCCGTCACACCTGCGTGTCACATCCTGTGCTGGGTCAGCCCTACCAGGCTGGCTGGTCACAGCTCCTCCCTTCCCCCTGCAGCTGGGCTGCTCCGTGCTCGAGGCTGGGGGCTCGGTGGGGCAAGGAAAGCAAATGACCCTCTTCTTCTCTGAAAACCCTTCTCCAGTTCTCCTGCCTGTTGTGCAAACTCACCTCCTGGTACTCACTGTTGAGCTTGTTGTTATCTGTCACGATCTCATCGGGATAGCCGATCCTCTCTCTAATCGCTCTTGCCTAGGGACAACGGAATTTGATATCCATAGCAAATCCAGCCATGTTTTTAAATAATAAATTATATAAGAAAGGAAATATGGAAGCCAGTGCAGAAACCGCAGGATGTTAATTATATATAGGTTTTGTTTACATTTTTTATTCATTGAAAGCACAAGTTTATGGGTTTTATCCTGTTTCTCCTAATAGCTGGTCGAATCACCAGAAATCATTCCTTCTCATTTTCAGTATTGTTTTCCTGTAGGTATTCATTATCTAGCTCCTTAATCACTGATTTCTTGAAAGGTCTTTATCTTGTATACAGATTCTTCCTATTTTGTGTGCCTGTC
The DNA here is from genome assembly GCA_013398275.1 of Promerops cafer. Classification (NCBI taxonomy): domain Eukaryota; kingdom Metazoa; phylum Chordata; class Aves; order Passeriformes; family Nectariniidae; genus Promerops; species Promerops cafer. The sequence continues at coordinate 120,669 of VZSE01015567.1, forward strand.
TCCAGAGGCCCCTTCCCATGGAATCCTGAGCTGCTGTGCCTATATAAGCACACTTATAAATGTGTTTGTATTATAATATAGTGATAGAAGTTACTGCTTATTTTTTGTCAGGACAAACAATTGAAATACCCATTTTTATAGAACTACACATTACCAATATTTCAGACAGAACTTACTTTTTGTTCTGCTCTCTTTTTGGTCTCTGCATCCATCCAGGGAAGTTCATCTAAGGTTTTTATAAAAACATCACGTATATCTGCAATCATTTCTTCAACCTGGAAAAAACATCAGAATGTTACAAACCCGCAGAGTAAGATGGTGGGCAATGCAGTTCAGTGATTCAGGTTACCAAAACCTGGTAGACACTGCCCCACTGGATGTTGTGCATCTGATGGAATCGCTGTGTTTTTGCCAGCCCCAAAAATGGGTTGTTTCACACCAGGATTCCAGTGGCGATCGCAGTCAACTAAGGCTTCACTTCAGGTCCATTTTCAGGAACTTTCTCTGTGGCTGAAGGCGAACAGAAATAACCAATTGCCCCTGTGCCCAGTGGTGGCAGGATGTGAACTAGTGTCAGTCTCACAGAACAGCCGTGGCTGCTGGCGCCAGCGAGTGCTGCTCCTGGGACGTGAGGATTGGCTCATGCACAGCCGCCCATGGACCTGGCTCAGAGAGCAGGCAGGTGCCTCCCTCCCTCCAGCTGGGCACCTGCAATCCTCACATTTCACACTGTACTCCAATAAAAACTTGCATTTTTAAACCTTCCTAATAACCGTTATTAACGCTTTAACAAAAACTTTAAAAATCCAGCCCCCTTTGATTACACTGCAATAAAAAGCGCAATCAAAGCTGGGTCAGGGAGCGCACGGTGGGGATGAAGCGCGCCTTTGGCGGCACTCGGGCCGAGGGGCTGAGGGGCTGAGGGGCTGAGGGGCCGAGGCGCTGAGGGGCCGAGGGGCCGAGGGGCCGAGGGGCCGAGGGGCTGAGGGGCTGAGGGGCCGAGGGGCCAAGGCGCTGAGGGGCCGAGGGGCCGAGGGGCCAAGGGGCCGAGGGGCCGAGGGGCTGAGGGCTTTACCACGTGTTTGCTGTCCCCAGCAAAGGCCTCCTCCACGTAGAGCCGGCCCACGGCGCTCTCCATATTCCCGTTGACGTAGTTGGCACAGCGGCGCCACACGGCAGTCTCGGAGGTGGTGCCATAAAGGGCCTGTGGGACACACAGCAGGGCCAGCACGGCCTTCAGAGCAGCCTCCTCCGCCTGCATATTCACACCCCCCTTGGGACACCTAGCTGGACTCGCTCTGTAACGGGAGGATCACTAGGAACATTCTTATACGGGAAGAAGTTCTGTGGAAATCCAAAGAACTTCCACGTCCAGTTGCTGAAATTTCTCAGCATTTCCTCAAAAGCACTAAGCTGTCTGCAGGATCGAATGACTGAAAACCAAGATTGGGGCTGTAATGTTTGCCTTGGAATATATTCCTTTGGATGATAAAGAATTTCTAACAAGTCGGTCAGAACTGTAATCCCTTGTAAATAAATGGAACTGTTCTGATACTAAAGTGGGGATTAATTTAGATTCAGAAAAATAGGAGACCAAGTACCAGAGCAGTGCTTTCAAACCCACTCAACTATCAGGCATAAATCCCATAAATTATAGATACACTCCAGCAGAGGCTCAGCAAACACATCTGGCTTTTGTGTGTAAAATCCAAAATACATTAAATATTTATATAATACACCTACATAAAAAAACCTATCTCTTGTGGCTCACAAAAGCCACCGTTAAAATCTTATGGAGAGATGAATTTCTGCACCTTACGGAAAGCATTCCTCGTGTCCTTGTAGTCCCGGCTGAGGCTGTTGACAAGATCCATCACAAATCGCCAGGTCATGTAATTCTGAAGGTCTCTGTTTAACAAAACAATAATTATAAGCTGGTGATGTTTTGAGGCTTTTAAAGTCTTCTGGAAAAAAAAATGCAGATACTAAGAATACTTAACACACCTACCTGGAAGAGTATTTTACGAGAATAGACCTGAGCTTGAGAAGGTAGTCAGGGTCGTAAACAATGACATGTTCCGTGTTGTCAACGTTGATTTGGACAGTTGACATGATAGCATTTATGAATTCTAACCAGTTGAACACCTGGAAAATCAATATGGATTATGATATGGCTCAAGCATAAACAGTTTAAATATGTTTGCATGACACAAATGCTCTGCCTTTAATTTCCCTAATATTTGCACTACTTATAAATGGGGTCATTGTAATAATAACTGGCCTGAGATCATTTGTAGCTCTAAAAATGTTGTTAACATAGGGGGGTATTTGGCAGAAAGGGTAGAGAAATTGCTTTGATTTCAAACTAACACAATTTTTTGTTAATTTTTAAAGTTTCTGTTCTGCCTATTTAAAAAGAGTTGGTGATTTTTCCCTGCCTGTATCTTTGGAAAGGTTTGTTGGAAGAGGTAATGTCTTCCATCAGACGAATGGAAGTAGCTGAGGAGAGCAAATAAGCTTTCAGGAACAGTCACTGCAGGTCTGAGAGAGAAGCAGCAAACTTCAGGCTAATCTTGGGAATAATTGCTGTTCTATCCTTAGACATTACAACGCTACCGACTCCCATCAAGTGTCTTTTGAGCATTTTGGAATAAATTTAAATTAGTGCTGATCTGCAGCACCCCCCAGGAACTAATAATAACCAGGGCAATGCCATTCGATGACAGGAGTTGTTGTTTTCTGACAGGATGACTGTAATAGTAACCAACTACACCTGTGGGAGCTGGTGAATTATGAAACCAATTAAGCCAGGCAGGAAGGAACTGTCAGAGAATTAAAGTCAATAAAATTGCAGTGAATATGAAAAAGTGCCAGGAATAACAGTGTTTCATTGCACCTTCCTGGCCTCAGAAACCTCAATAAAAGTCATGAGAATAAAAACTACCCGTGCTCAGTATGACATTGTGCTCCTGAAGAGACAGAGGTGTGCTAGCAAAGCTTGGGCTGGTTTTCAGCTGCGCTCTGGTGCCACGAGTTAAAGGCTGCCCTGCACAAACAGCACATGGCTCAGGGTGAGAGCAGAGCTGACACATCCCGGGGGAGCTGCAGTGGGAGGGATGTGGAGAGTTGTCCTATTCTATGGGCCTGACAGCCTGGGCTCCTTTCTGCTTGCCTTGGGAGCAATACTGGAGAGGCAATGTTGGACAAACTGGATTTTTGTTCTGAATCAGCAGCTCTGGATAAACAGAGTGGGGCTGAGTAGTCCACTCAACATCCCTGAAGCAGCTGGTGGCTACAGGCTGGACCTCTGTCCTGGGCCCTGAACCCATGCGGACAAGGACCAGGATCAGAGAATCACAGAATGGCTTGGGTTCTAAGGGATCTTAAAGATCATCTACTTCCAACCCCCTGCCAGGGGCAGAGACACCTGCCACTGGCTATTTTTCCTTTGTGCTTTTCCATCTCTTTGTGTTGAGGCAGATGGGGAGATGTGCCTTCAGGTTAGGAGAAGCAGTGGGTACAGAATGTGCATACAGTTCAGTGTCATCAGAAGAGCAGGTAAGACTGTGCACATCAGGGATCCTGTTCAACTGCAAATATGTCATGTCTTTAACAGAAAAAAAATTCAGGCTTCATTGTTTAATCCCATCAGTGATAAATACCAGGTTATTGATCACTCACCTTATGATTGATTTCCAGTGAGAAGTTGTTTTGGAGTTGTGCCAAGGTCATTTTATTGTACAGCAGAAGTGGATCATTTCTGTCTTCAGATTTTGTTGTTGCCTGTCAGAGTTAATCAGGAGAAAATTACTGAGTATATTGAGTCAGTTCCCAGGAGTTTTGGTTCTGATCAGGGTGCATTGCTGCCCTGTGTGTTCTCTGTGACCCACAGTACTGCAGGGGAGCCACAACCCCAGCTCACACAGCTCTGTGCTGCTCTGGGCACTGGCAGTTTGCACTGCTGAGTTCAACATCTGCATCCACAACAGCAGATTTTACCCTTTTAAAGTGCTTTGAAAAATCAGTTATGCCAAGCCTCCTTTTATCTCTATTCTTCTCTTCTGCTTCCTCTTTCCTATTCTATTGTGCATTCAGTGGGTTTTTTCTGTGTTGTTTTAACAAATTCCCAAGAGCACAATGCCAGCTCTCTTCAGTCACATCCAGGCTGATATTGAGTTTTGGATGAAAGGTTAAAATCCCAGGCAGTGGCAGCTTCCCCAGCACCAGCTGGACTCCACCAGCAGCAACTGCTGCAGGGACATTGCAGGTGTGGGTTCCTTTCATTCTCCTCTTTAAAACCTTTCTTCAGTGAATTCCCTTTTTCATAATAATTTCCCAACTCTGGTCCAAGGCCAGAGGTGTGTTTCTCACAAAAATGAAGAAAAAAAAATCAGATGGTTTTAGTTTATATAAGTGGTTTTCCCAAGTATGTGACCTTACTATCAGTGTAACTTCAAAAATAGCTGAAGCTATAAAATATGCATTCAGCCTGTTTCATGGTCATCCCCAGCTTCAGGTCCTGCTGCAATGGTTAATAATAATAAATAATGGTTTGCTCATGAATGCCTTTGGTTTTCTCCATGCACATTCAAACTCTCACTATTCCTCCAAAGTCAAATTCATTATATCATTTTTCCTTTGTCCTTTTCTTTTAAGGGAGAACAATGTATGGTTAAAAATGCCCTTGGAACAATCAGCATTGTGGAGCAGCTTGTGCAGCACAAACATGACTTTGTGTTCCCAGCAGGCCAGGGGCTGGGAATCTGCTGCTCTGGGATCCAAACAGCCCACGGGGAAACAGGGCAGGGGGAGGAGAGGCCCCAGAGCATCTCCCAAACCTCACACTCTAAACCACATTAACCAAATCCTGAGTCTGTCTCTCTCTGCTCTTGCAGGGCTGCTGTGAACAGATCAGGATAAAACATCTTGTTGCTTGGAAAGCAGCTGCCTCAAATACTTTCCCTGGCTCCTCCCAGGACACAGCTGTATTACTGTCTGTTCCTCCAGGTGTGTAACAAGCTCCATACATTTCTACTCCCACAAAACAGCATCAGCAAGGAAGTTAACCATTCACTTTACAGTCAGCTCTCTTAGGCATTACGAAAAAAAGTCAGTTATTTAAAGGATAGTTTAAAGATGTTTTTCTTACATTGGCAATCTCTTTCTCCAGGTCCATAACTCTTCTCATTTGTGCAGAAATCTCATTCTCATTGACAGAAATATTTCTTTCTTGTAGGATTAGTTTAGCTACAGAAATCATGAAATCAACATAGGCAGAACATGCCTGCAGGAAAAAACAGGAAGAGTTTAAAAACAAAACTCTTCAAAATAGAGCATACCTTGATTATCTTCAAGATTTCATCTTCATTTTTATGAAGTACAGTTCTTCATCCCTTATTTAAACAGGTCAATTTTATTGGAAATACTGTTAAGATCACAGCTAGAAATTAACTGTGAACTTTCATTCCCTCATGGAGCACTGCTGGGTAACTGGAGCACTGCTCAAAGCTGAACACTCCCAACGACTGTTGTTGCACTGTTTTCATTATTTAGAATGAGACATTTGTATGTCCATATTTAAACCATCACCCATGTTTTTTCTAGCTCACTTTAATTACAACTTCCAAAAATACCATTTCCAAAGAGCTGTGTTCCCAGGAACATAAAACGAGGGAATTGGCTTTGTGGGAAAAGCACTCCCAGAAGCTGCCAACCTCCTCCAGTGCTTCTTGGAGCAGTTAGACCTCACGTTGCTGTATGCAAAGTGAGGTATATATAGACAATATATATGAAATTTAACATTAAAGAGTTCACTAATGATAAGAATGTAAATACAGCAGCAAATTCTCTGAAATGTCACGCTGCCAAATATCTTAAGGTGTCATTATATTTTATGGAACCTCCATTTTATTGCATTATTTTTTGTAATTCTAATTCCTCATTGGTAAGTCACACTCATTTTTCTATCAACAGAAATGCTGTTTTCAATATTCCTTTTCAATGCAAATAAAAAACATGCATAGTGCTGGATCAGCTATCGAATAATAAATCTGGTTTATGCAATGTAATGTGCCAAACCAGTGATTAAACCTAGGATTAATAAAGTTTGTCACCAGCTTTATTGATAGAAGTATTTTGGTACGTTCAGCTCCTAAGGCAGGGAACACACTCTTTAATGAATGCTCCACGTGTGCAGCCATTCCCATCCCCTCCTGGGCATCCCCCCTGCCAGCAGGGCCAGGCTGTGCCCACCTGGGGCTGTGGCACCGTGGGGCTGGGCAGCTTGCACAGAGCTGGCAGCAGGGACAGGGACAGGGATGGGACAGGGACAGGGATGGGACAGGGACAGGGACAGGACAGGGATGGGACAGGGACAGGGACAGGACAGGGACGGGACAGGGACAGGGACAGGNGGGATGGGACAGGGATGGGACAGGGACAGGGACAGGGACAGGGATGGGACAGGGACAGGGACAGCGCTCACAGCGGCCCAAAGGGCTCAACTCCCACTGCCAGTTACAAGAAAAAGAGATCATTTCAGAAAGAGAAAAGCCCATGAAACCACTGACTGCTACAACAAGTCACAAAAGACAGTGCATGCCAACACTGTAAAAACCATCATAAAATTCAATATAGCTATTTCCTCAAACCAGTAAGTTAACAGAGATTTTTAGGTACCAATCAGTGACTTTATTTTTCTCCTAAGTGCAGCTCTTAAGTCAGGTAGCAAAAATCTAAGTCAGCTAATTTCATCTAGACTGTATAAATAGTCTCAGCAATTTCAGTGGAAACTTAAGACCTCGGAATCACTCCTGTCTGAGCAGAGCCATCCTGTATCTTACAAGAGAAAAAGCTGACACTCAGGTAGGTCAGAGGACAGGAATTGTCTCTCGGTGCTGCAGTTAACACAACACATGGAAGGAGCAGATTGTGCAATGTGAGTCAGCCCCTAAGGGCCATCTCACATGGAACTGGGCAGTTCAGAGGGCAGTGATTGTCTTAATGAACATGTGATCTGTAATTAAATGTAATCACTATTAACTGCTGGCACATCAGCAAAATACCTACAAAGCCCAAATGGCCTGTACACTTTCTCATTGCTTCTGCATTTAATTACACAGAATTAAAGGTCACTGTGGTAGCAGTTTCAGCTCCATGACTTCAGCACAGACACCCATCAGCTCTCAAGGACTTAAAGCACATCCAAGATTAGCAACAGGGATACAGTGTCAGTGCTAACAGGTTAATGAGACCCGTAGAAGTAATGAGTAAACAAGAATTAAAGGAGACCATACGAGGTTTCGGGTATCTGAGCCATTTCTGTGGTATCACATCCTTTTGCTGCTGTGTTTGTGTTCAGCAGTTGATGTAGGAGACTGTGATCTTTTCAGATCTTTCATGCAGCAAAGTGTCTCTTTGGTTCTGAATGTTCTGTTTTTCTTTCCAAGCCTATTCCTGGTCGTTCACCTGCAGCACTTGCCAATTGCTGCCAGTCGGTCACAGCTCAGAAGTGGCCTCCTTTTTGCAGTGACAGAACAGGGCTGATCATGACCTCTTGTATTCTGCCTAAATACAACTCTGACAGTCAGGGGAGAGCTCTTGATCCAGCTGTGAAGCCTGGCAGAGGTTCTATAACAAAGCTAAGTTTATCTCCTACCAAAAGGTCTTAAAAAGTCAAGTATCTGCCTTGAAAATCGAGGCTAAAATGAGAACTGTCAGCGTGGTGTGTCAGCTCCCCCTCACCTCTTGGTAAGCACCAGTGCACTCGTAGTAGTCCCGAGAAGGCAGGCCCAGCCCAGGCTGATCAATCTGTAAATGCAAATAAAAGCTGAGAGGTGCTTAAAGGGAAATGGCAGAGCATTGGACTGCTCTTTTGGCAACTACAGGTGCTGATGCTTCACTGGCCAGATCATTTTCTGGCCACAGGGCCGTTCCTCTCCCATCCTGTTGCCCACCTTTAACTATTTTCATTTTCATTAAACTTTTTGTTTTTCTTTTAAATATTTTTCTTGTCTTGTTGCTGAACACTGCCAGGCACTGGTAGCCAGTGTGAAAATAGGTGAACTACAGATGACAACACAGCCCAGAGACAAGCTAGGCACTCCTGCATCTCTGAAATCCCTGCACGTGAAGTGCTCCCGTCCCCATCCAGCCACCTTTGCTCCTCTAACTGCTGCATCCCAGCAGCCACCAGACCTTCTCAGAGATGACCTCTCTGCCTCTGGCATCCCCATCTCACTGGCAGTGACAGTCTGTGAGTGCACAGAACAAAGATGGCAGCTTGGAGAACAGACAGGGAACTGTGAAACCCAGGGTTTCAGCTGAAAACCACATTAATTCACAAATTCATCTACAAAGTACTCTGGTCGAATTCAGATCACTGATGTTTCTCCTGGTTTACGTTTATGTCTGTGCTTCCAGTTATTTGCTGCACTTTTATGATCAACAAGGCCATGGCACCCAGGCAGACTTACGTGAATGATATGTGCTGTGGAATTTTTATCGTCCGTGCCAACAAAAAAATTAATAAGGACCTTTTTTCCATATCTGGAGTTGAGCTGTGCAATAGCTGTCTCAGCTGTCCAAGCAGCACCTAAGCACATGAAAGGTGTAGTCAGTCTCTATTTTTGGTAAGCAGTAAATTAAATAATTTCGATATTTTAACTAAAAGGAAATAAGCACAGGTTATCTTACCATAGGAAGCATCCCAGTTAGTTGTTGCTACAGGCCACTCAGACACATTTGGCAACAAACTAATTAGAGGCCTTCCACCTCTGCTATCAATGGCAGCTTTTGGAAAAAATAAAATGAGTTACCATGACATCTTAAACCCCACAAATATTATATTATAATATATATTATAATGAGTTCAAAACAATGAAGCTGAGAACTGTTTGCCCCATCACCACAGCAGCAGTTTGCTCTGATGTGTGACTGTGCTTTAACATTTAATGTAGAAATTTCCAGTCACAAACAGCATATGCAGATCCTTGAGACCATGACATCGAAGTACTTTTTTTTCCTCTCTCTGCAGATAGCTTGAAATAATAGTTTTGAAAAGTATTCATACTATTACAGAAACTATAAAAACATGATTTAGGAAGCACTGCAAACAGTTTTACTGCTCTTTGTTCTAGTGGCAGAGCCTGGTGTGCCAGGTAGCTTTCACCTCATCCCTGGTGATTTCTACAAAAGAAGTTAACTCCCATTTAACTGAAAGGATTTGAGTTTATATATCTGCAGCAAATCAGTAACTGAAGAGTTACCTAAAATACCTAAGGTAGTAAAGCAGGAGGCACAAGACCAGTTTTACTGCTGACATTCTGACTGGACTCTATAGAACAGATATATTTTCGTTTTCAACAAGGATATCTGAAAAATGATGCACAAATAGGATACAGGTGTAGCTGCCTGAGGTGGGGCCCTTTGGGTGCTGTTGAGGTCCTGTATGCAGTGGACTCAGGGGACACTTACTTTCATTTATGCAGGACCTGTACAGAGTTTTTGCCTTCTGCACTGCTGGGATGTCGTCGGTGCTGGGGGTGTCGAGGACATCTGAAACACAGAGCGAGTAATGGTCACTCCTGCTCTGTCCTGGCAGCTTCTGAGGAGCAGGGCTGGGCCAGGAGTGCTCCGTGTCCAGCTCCAGGGAGGCTTTGCCTTTCAGCAGCTGGGGGGAAAAGCTCTGGAGGTGAAATGCCCTCAATGGCTGCAGCCTGTGTGAGGGTGTGGAGTCAGTAGATGCTCCATAGGTCACCCCGGGTGAAAGACAAATGCTCTGACTTCTCAGGGACAGGTTTTAAGCAACCAGGCTATAGTGTGAAGACACAACTGGCAAAACCAGGAGACAGGCAAAGTAAATAAAAAGGGTATTTAGCCTGGAGAGAGTGGGTTGGAGAGTACAGACTGAGTTCTTGGACTCAGTTATTTTCCTGAAAGAAGGGATGGTGAGCAATTTGATGCTGTTGATATGACAGGTAGGAAAATGGCTTGCCTACTCTTTGGGATTTCTGATGGAACAAGATATGCAGGACATGGGCTGCCAGACAGCAGCTTCCAGCACTTCAGCTGATGTGGACACAGACAAACCTCCCCCTCCTCCTCCTCTTCCTCCTCCTCCACCTGCCTGGTGCTGTTGCTGGGGCAGGCTCAGGGTGGGGACTGCAGTGGGTCTGATCTGCAGATACCAGCAAGGGCAGGTGTGCTCACCTCTGCTCCAGTGTCAGACACACCAGCACACTCCCAGAGCCTTCTCCAAGCAAACAGTTTGGGGCAGCTTTGTCTTGAACCAAACACAAAACCCCGAAATATCTGGCAGTATTTTAAGCTTTGCTAGAAAACCACAACTTCTTAGGATAACATGTAAGGCATATAGAAGAAACTTTATTTAGTCCCCAAACTCCACTGACCTTTTAAAACAACTTCTAGTTCGTCTCTCAAAATGTCAAAGTTGCTATAACGGGAGCTGGTCTCGGGGATGACGTTCCTCTTGAGCCACCCCCCACAGGCGAACTGGTAGAAGTCCTGGCAGGGCCTGGCACTGGGGTCCATGTTCTCCAGGATCCGCGCGGCTGCACGCACACACACACACAGAGACTTTACACAGGCACAGCAGCACACTCGTTTTCTCTCCAGAGCAAAATCATGAATATATGTCCTGTAGAATAGGCTCAAGCTTACTTGAATGTTCTAGACCAGAGTTCTCATCGGTGAGCAAGGAATTACTATTCCTGTGCTGACCACAACTCCCATGCTTTCCAGTTGGCTGTGCTTACTGGTGGTAAACTGACAGATGTTCCTGCTCCCTGTCAGTGGTCATTCAGTTCTAAATAAAATGCAGGATGTTTCATTTACCCTTCACTTACCCTTCTTTGTACTGAAACGTGGTGAAAAGGGACATTAAAAGCACAAGACATAGCAGAGGTTAAGTATCCATTGTAATGTAATTTTGGTAATTAGGTATGATTTAGACTCAACTGAATCCTGTCTATTTCAATAAAGTACTGACTTTTTGGGACTATTTCAGTTCTTCTCAGGAAAGGTTTTTCCATTAATGCCTTCCAGAAGCTAGACTCATTTTCAGACCTGCTCCACATTTTACTCTAGAACTGGTACTGCCTCTTGCTATCCCCTTGACCCTCTGGAGTGGCTTGTCCAAGACTGGCCAGTCACTGACCAGTCATGACAGGGATTCTCAGTGAAATCCAATTCCTTGATGACAGCTTCCCAGCTGCTGTCCATAAACCCTCTGGGCTTCTCCCTATACCTATCCCTATTCCACTCAGACTGCTTCTACTTCTGTATGCCAGAACAGTCTCTCACAGAAAGCAGAGATCTTAGGAGTCAGGCAAGAGCTAGGGATACCTCTGAATTTCCCAGGATACTGAATATTCTTCCCATTTTTCTGACATTATTTTTAGTAAATTATGAGGCTTGTGATTTCAAGTGTTCATTCCTCTACATGGGCAAGTCAAATATTTATAGTTATTTTTCCACTTCTTTCAATATTTTCCATGTCTCTTGTGCTGGTGGAAATGGAGAGACAGTCTGTGGTGTTTGTGTTGATTTGCCTGCCCCCATTTTTCTGTTGGCTTAGGAGTGTTACACTCTCAGCTAACATCTGATGGCTTTACAATATTCCAGTGCCTGCAAGATGGAAATAGCCATGGACAGGTGCATTTTCAACCTCAGACTGCTTCAGCAGCATAAAACCCACTGAGGAAATAGATGCAAAGCCTCCTAGCTGGTGGTTTCCCTTCTGAAGTCGATGGCTCCAGGGTGACTTCTGTTTGAAGGGACACAGGATCATGCCAGCAGCCAGAGAGATTGGGAAATTCAGTCATGTTTTCACTAAGTGGGACACTTGCTGCAGCCCCAGGTGCTCTGGGATTGTGGAAGCTCTGGTACTGGTTTCTGTCTTTTTTGCCCTGTTTCAGTTAGGGGAAGGGGAGTGTTTTGAATGCTGCAGTTTATTCCTAACTCCACCTATTTGCTGTGAAAGAGGGAAGCTGTAACTATTCCTAACATCTCCTGTTTTAAGGGTATCCCTCTGAATCCCTCTGCCAGACTGGGGCAGCACCTGAAGGGCATCACTGTCCCTTGGGTGACCTTGGCATGTGTCAGTCCAGCAGCACAGACCTTCCTAGCCAGGACAGGACACCCCAGCCTTGCCCAACAGTAACAGTAGGACAGAAACATCTTCTGACACCAAGAAAAGATGGCCCTTATCCACTGACTTGTGACTTTGGGAAAAACCTCACAACAAAGCCCAGGAGAAATCCACGTCTTGCTTAAATTTGAGAAATCATTAACAGTGTAATATCAAACCTGGCTTGAACTGTGCAGTCAGGTTGCTCTGCTTGGAGTCAGCACCTGGGAAATCCTCCGTGCCTGCTCGTGTCACACAGAAATAATCATCTCTCATAACTCTCCTGGTCCAAGGTCCAGGCCAGCCAATACTAGCTACCCAACTTTTATCAGAACTTAAAGCCTAAATACTGTGAAAGTACCACAAAGAGCTCAGCTCTGGGAACTGTGGTCTTTCATTTAGGGCTGCATGTGAAGTACATACATTAAGTATGTATGACCATGCAGAATACTCTCCTCAAGAGTGTTATTTGCACACCTGAGCCCCAAGAGAACCATTCATTATTTGATACCACAAATATATTATAATGAAAGGAATGTGATTAAGTTATGAATATTTTGTTATTTTATCTCTAATCCAGGTGAATTTATACGTATACAAATACAGGTAATACACAGTGTACTCTTCATTAGTGCTCAGTGTTGCTGTGATGAAGCAGTGTTTGGCTTTGTTCCTACTGTCACTTGTTTACTCAGTTCCTACCTGGCACCAAGAATATAGAGCTTCATATCAATTACTTGTAATGATTAATCTTATTGTAGTACTCCTGATTGTCAGTTGTTGCTTTAATAGCTCACAAATAAAGTAATATAAGCTGGCAAAGCAACCAGTGACCTGGGGAGGGTTCAGGAGCAAAATAATGTGCTTACCTAGTTAAGAAACAGACCTCAAAATCCCCTGTTCCATCAGGCTGTGCTGCCTGAGCTCAGGGAAGTTATCAGAGTGTGTCAGCTAATCCAAAAAATGCTCAAATATACTAATTGCACTGTATCTTCCTGTGCTGCACTGCTCAAATCCACAGATATCCATGGTCTCACATATCCATGGATAACAGTGCCATGCAGTTACTGGTATTGCACCCTGGCTATAACCAACGAATTCTCGTTACATTTTTGCTTCTTTATTTGTTCATTATTTATTTTACTACATTTTTTTTTTCTTCTGGTCATTATTTGAAGCTCTTCTCTCAAATGAGCAATCAGTTCTGTCAGTATCTTCACTTTATCCCTTTCCAGTGGTTAAATGCTGTTAAAGCATTTAACAGAAGCATAGAAGAGCAAAATTGTTCTGATTAATTAATTTAGGCACTTCTTGCTACATTGTGCCTCATTTCTCCAAACTTTTCCTGCTTTTCCTTTTGGAGTTCATTCATCACCACACAGTCTGTCTGAACTCCCTTGCAGCAATATGTATTTAGCTGAAAATGAGCATCATCAGAGATTAAAAACAATCTGGTAGAGAACTAATTTTCCAAACCACAGCATGAGCATTCATGCTGGGAGAAGAACACCTTGGAAGTGGAGTGAAAAGACAGCGATGGCCACCTGAAATAAACCTTATGTCCAGCCCATGCTGATGACAATCTGCAGTTCCTGGGATGAGGGGCTGCCCCGGGGCTCTCCCTGCAGGACTGAGGTGTCAGCAATGACCCGAGCTGCTGAAATGAGACCTGAAACCAGCAGTGCCACGGAAGCAAGGAAAGCAATATTCTGACTTTCCCGTGCTCTTTCTGGTGTACCTGCAAGTCTAAGTGGTGTCTGTGGATCAGCACCTTTTGGGAGCCTCCCACGGGGTGCTGTGCACCTGGGATTCTTTAACAACTGCACTTGTTACTGAAGGATGAAGAGGCTTGTCACACTATAACATTCAGAATCTTTTGGACATGGAGGATGACTCTGTAAGATTGGCAATATCATAGCACAAGAGTTTACTTTGGTAGAAGGACTATGCTAAGACAATCATGTAGGGTAACAGACCCACGCTCCCATGGGCCATGCTTGTCTGCAGTTAGATGGGAGAATTCCGTGGCACTAATTTTGTTTAAAAACACATAAATTAATTTAAAACATATGTATTTTCATTCTTACCTGATTTGATACAGTCTGGCGTCTTGCAAACCCCATCTAAAAGAGAATACAATCATATTCTTAATTCTTTACTCAATGTCAATATAATAAAATCTACTGTAAATACTTCCATTGATGGCCAACTTAATTGCAGTGTACAGTAAGGTAATATGAATGGACACCTTACACTCAGTAAGGGAATATTTATAGGAACAAGCTCTAAAAATATCACCATCTTCAACCCTTTAGGGTCATTCAGTGCTAGTCACTCATCATGTGGAATTTTTGTAGTCATTAGAGGAAAATGTCCTATCAATTGGAGGTGGGCAAAATACTATTTTTGTAACAAAGAAGCAATTTAGAGAAAAATAGCTCAAGGACTGGAGAGAATTACAGGGGCAGTTTGAATTTAGCAATACTTTACAATGACAAAAGGATTTTCAAGGAATCATATGAAAATTCTGAGACATTCACTCTGAAGTCTTATGAACAAAGTACAGGATTCAGGAACATGAAAATATTTCCTTTTGAGACTTTGGAAAGAAAACTTTTTTTTCCCCATAATGGCATTTTCCCATCCCATAATTGAACTACACTTCAATAAAAAGCTTAAACAAAACTATTAAGTACTTCAAAATTAAACGAAGCACTCAATTCCCAATATAAGGAAAAATTCTAGTTTGACCCTAGATGGAAATTTTAGCTTCTGTCTATTATCTTTTCCAAAAATTATCAGGATATTTCCCCCTGAAAATGAAATTATTTTGCTCTGGCTGCTGAAGCACAAAACCTTTCAGGATGACTACACTCACTGAGAGTCCTTGTTGCAACAGCCTGAAAAAGGAAAAAATAGGATTTTTGTACATCTACAGGAACACAAAGGAAGCCCTGGAGTTTGGTTTTCCTCAGCAATGTTGTAATTTGTTGGGATTTTTGCTTACTGAAGCATTAATTACAAACAGAAGTATTCCTAAGTCAGAACAAGCAGATGGTTTGTGTTTACCACAGCTTTGCATGAACAAACGAAGTTACCGAGTCGCAGTTGGAAAGATGCAGCTTCTGAGTTTTTCCAGCAACGAGGCGTGTGGATGCAGCTTTACATCTCAGCCAGCATCCTAAACCCTTCCCCGTTCCCGTGTACTCGTGCACCCAGCCAGCCCAGTACTCACCATCGTACGTGGCGTACAGGGCGACCATGGTGATGGCCACCATGGCCAGCAGCACCACCACCACAGCCAGCCCTATTTCCAGGCCACTCCATCCCAGTTTCTTCTTTGGTTTTGGAGTATTCATTTCAGTTATATCCATCTGGCTTTCTGACTTGCCCATAACCCAGCGTCTGGAATGGAAAAGGGAATACTCACTGAGCACTTACCCTGAGTCATAGGCTCGACAGCGGCTCCTCAGCTGCACAGTAACAAAGGTGTTTTCTAGGTGAGTTTTCCAATTATTTGTAATACTGCTGGGCTGTCAGTCAGGAAATAAAGAATCCTGCCCTCTGCCAGGCCCGTGCACACACACACACACACACACACACACACACACACACACACACGCACACACACACACGTACCATGCACTTCGTGTCATGGATGGAGAGCAGAAGAGTGGAGTTCCTTCACGTGGAGGAGCTTCCTTCACACCACACAGAAAAGGAAGGCCAGCAAACCAAAACCTATTTTTAAAACGTACCCGAGAGGTTTAATCTTGTGTGAAGGTACAGGAGTTCACAAGCAGTGAAAAGCAAGTCTCTTTGCTTGAATAAAAATTAACTTAACCTGCCAATTACTTATCTAATGCCAAAGGTCAAAATATGCCATTGTGCTTCGCTGTCACTTCTAAAATATTATGTAAGCAGTTCTTGACTACAGCTTTACAGCTGGCTCTAAAAATAGAAAAAAAAAATCAGGCTCTGCTGGGAGCCTGTCAAACTCACACTGAAGACAGTGAGTCTTCACAGCAATTTTTAAAGAACTGCAAGCAGGCCTGTCTTTGGAGGTTAGAGCACTGGAAACAGGAGTCACGCAACGCTGCTGGCAGCGAGCTCACGCTCACTCGTGCAGCTCTTGCAGTAGGTTTGGACATCCTCTTTCTGCTCTTCAGAGGTAACCAGGCCACCTTTGCAGTGCTGCTGGTGGCAGCTCTGTGCTCTCCCTTCACCTGCTCCTACTCATCCAGGGCCAGACTTTACTCCGCCAACTGAGATTCCAATCCCTACACACACAGCAATGTATTTCTCAGTATTTCACAATGAAAATCCCTGCCAGCATTTCCTGGGGCTCTTTACATGCACAGGCAGTACACACCCTTTCCATTCAATGGGAAAGAATATGAGAATTTCACTGGGATCAATAATGGGAACTCTACATTCACCAGACCCCTCACACAAAGGTCAACCTTCCTTACACCCTCTCCCTGTAAGCCAGTGAGGGACCCTTCTCAGGCTCTGCATCCAGTCAAGTCTAAGACTCAGAACTTCATTATTTTCAACTGGCTCAGCTGTATTGCTGACTTGTGTCCATCCCAACTCAAACTCTCCTGAAACTGCCGCAATCTCTCAGATCTTCAGTCTTTGCTTTTCCACTGGACCTCCCTTTTCTGCCTGATTCACATTCCTTAGTTTCCAATAATCTCTTCCTTCCTCTGATGTCCACCTCCCCTAGAATGCGGCTCCTCTGCTACAAAAACAGGTCCCTAAAGTGTATGTTTATCAATAAACTAAAGATGTCCAATAACTCAGTACTACAGATATAAGTAAGAGAGATTTTGTGTTCCATGGATTTACCAACACCTGTCTCGGTGGCTCACTCGACATTCTCACACTGTTCCTCTACATAACAAGAGGACATTTTATTTCTGTGTCTCATCTGCCCTTCTGTCACTACTCCTGGGACATCAAGCTGCAGGAGGTGACTGGCAGTGCCAGAACTGCAGCTTTTCTACTGCTCAGGAGGCTGGAATCCCAGCCTCTGTCTTTCTGCACCTACAGGGACCATCACAACCCCCTTCACGTGCCTCATGAACTGCTGTTTTTCTCTGAAGAACAGGATTTTTGGTCAAATGAGCCAGTGGTCTCTGAGGCACAGGACTGAAATCCCACTGAAATGTGCAAAAGAGTGAGAAATCTGCCCTGCATTAACTATGAGCTAGAAGTTCATAGGTAATAAAAAAGCAAATTAACCATTATTGCCTTCTCACTTCAAGTCATATTAAGCAGCAAAAAAAAAAGTTATTTATATGGACTAAATACTGCCAAGTCTCCAGAATCCTCTGAGTACTTGGAGCCTCACTTAAGCAATGATGCTTATTTCCTGACTCTGGTGGTGACTTTGAGCACTGAAAACAGCGTTCCGTAGAGCAGCAGGAAACACTGCACCTTTCATGTGCAAATATGTTCTCTGCAGTCATCTAAGTTTTTCCAAGTGAGCTAATATTTCTGTTCCTGCAGGAGAGCTCCTCGTCTCTAAAGGCATCTGACTAAGTTTTACTTCTAGTTATTTAGAGGGTTGAGCCCATCTCCATTAACGGCCACCAGGTAGAAGCTGCTTTATGTGCTACTGCAAGCACAGCGAAACTGTAGGAATAATTTAAGCAGATACAAGCCTCGGTATTGTGGTTTTCTTACACTTCTCCTGGTGCTTTGTGATCCTCTCTGCTCTGCCTACTGAAGCTTAGACACCACAGAGAGCTGAGGATGTTTCGACTGATCCTGATCTGGATGGCACAGGGAGTTAATGCACTGGATTTTGGTTTTGCGATGGGTTTGTTAAAACCGGTTTGTGGCTTACTTAGTTCCCAGCGTCGCCTCCACAGAAAATGTAGCACATTACGGGAATACTTTACTATTTTTTCATTAACTTGTGCAGCCTGTCCCATGCCAGCCGGGCAGTGTCACGGAGCATCGCTGGGCAGCCTGCGGGGGCTGCACCTCTTCCGCCGCCCGGAGCCCGGAACTGCTCCCGGAGCCCGGCACTGCTCCCGGAGCCCGGCACTGCTCCCGGAGCCCGGCACAGCCCCGGAGCCCGGCACTGCCGCCCGGAGCCCGGCACTGCTCCGGAGCCCGGCACTGCTCCCGGAGCCCGGCACATCCCCGGAGCCCGGCACATCCCCGGAGCCCGGCACTGCTCCCGGAGCCCGG